>JAAAKB020261676.1:0-10064 GCA_010014835.2 Apostichopus leukothele
ATTATTTCACAAACATTAATATTTCATATCCATCCATATGAATCATCTGTTAATGTATAAAAACCACTCAAAGATATCAAACATTTTGATGCCCGCATACAACCCGTGCGTTGTTTAATAATAACTTAGTCCCTTCTGGCGTTCTATAGAGTCTTTCAAACAGACGAGTCATGCAGAACTTGTTAATGGTAATAGTAACAGATGAAAGTGTTTCGTTCTCTGTTATTATTCTTTAAACAGGGAAATGTAAAGTGAGATTGTGGAGTACAATCTTGTCTTGTTTGTTTGATATTGACAGAGCTCTTCACTCAGTAACGATGACGATGCTAATATCTTGACAGAAACGATTAGACGAGCAAGCTACTTAAAAGCGCATTTTCAGAATCCTTTGATGGCGGCAAAAAAAATATCACTATATTCAACTATACCACTGATTGTCACTCACGACTTTCTATCTCTCGACGGAATCTTTTAAGTGCCTGATATGATCATATAACGGTATACGATTGTGAAGAATGCAAGATTCGCGAAAGCCGTCAGTGCGGTGTTACCACAATCGCGGTTTGTGCTTTCAGTAGTGGATGGATATTTCATCTGCAGAAGATTTTAAACGGCAATGTAAACTTATACATCAAGGATTAAAACAGAACTGTTTATTTAGGATAATCATTGACCAAACTTACAACTTTTCTTGAAGGGAATTTTGTTTTATGATAGTTATTCTATATAGAAAATGTCTCACGACATACTGTTTTTTGTTTTCGCAAACAAACAATGTGGAATGGAAGCTGAAAGAGTTTGGATTGAGCGCAGCATCGCAACCGAACACAGGTTAGCTGATTGATAAAACGATTCTAGCTGCATCTTTCATGAAGAATTTGTCGCTGTTTACCTTTCTCGTGTGTCTTTCTAAAAATCGTGTGCTTAATAAAACATTTCAAACTATTACTTTCATTAAAAACAGACCTCAGCTTTTGATTTTCATCTAACTTATACATCGATAATTGGTGTTGTGAAGCATCGGTTAACTGTACTGCATGGCTACATAATACTTATGACGTATGCGGGAGTGATTGATAATTGGATCGAGGGTGACCATTATGCTATCGAAGTAATTTTTTAAAGATATTTGTATTTGAGTCTCAATCTTCCATTATAATCGTAATGAGTGTGATTTTGAAATACCCTCCGGGTGTACTTGATAGGTTCGCATTGGACGGCTGGGAGGTGTTATTGCATGTTGTGCAATTATTATTTGATTATTATTATTATTATATTTGAATATCTCTGCTGTAACTGAGTAGGGAAAAATATCTCGTTTAACATTATCATGATATTCTTGAGATTGACCATTTCTCGAAGCAATCCATAAAGTAACTGCATTGTACATCAAGCAGTTAATTGCGACTTGTTTCCCTGTAGAAGATTATAGGAATGCTTCCTAACGGTCCTTATAGACGTGTTCTTCAGATTCAAGATATTTCCAGTGTGCTTCAGTGATCGGCTTCTATTCCGTTTGAGACGAGCTATATTTACAGCAGTTAGATGACAGAAGATATTATCATTACACCAGACAGTATCTTAATGTACATTAATATAGGCCATGCATGCATGGCAACAGTTCGATTTTTGACCAAAACCTTCAAAATTGGCAACAGCAAAGAAGACCACCAAAAGTGCTAATAACCCTCGAAACCGTATTCGTAAAGGATTTCTTCATCTATTTAATTTGGGGTTTTTTTGGGTACAATATTTTGATTAAAATGTTTATTGAACCTTGCACGTGGCCGAAGAAGAGAACGTTCTTGAGATTTCTTAATCCAAAGTGCTGTTAACATGTGAATATGTTTGACTTGGTGTCACATTCTGTTTGTCTCGGAAATTCCTTGAAAGGTTTTGTATTAGTATATACGAACTGACGTAAAAAGAGCAAATGTTCTCATCCGTATCGCTGGAACAGCTATCTATTTATATCTAAGCCTCCTCCCCTCCCATCCAGCCGTGAATATTTATATCAGACGAACGAGTAAACTGAGTCGGAGACCGACTACGGTCAATAGAGGTTCCTACTTGTATATGTATCAATACTATTCTTAACTTGTTTACGTTGAGATAACGATTTCGCGAGTCCCTGGACTTCATTAAAACCTTGTTCGGTGTGTCGGTGAGGAGTATAGTAAGAGGCATGCTATAAGGGAGGTACGAGAATCTATCTTACATGAGGAGGTTCAAGTTGCTTTGTTTCTAATCGAAGGAGCTTTTCAATCATTTCAGACGATAAAGATTGCATTGGAGCCTAAGAATTATGTTGTTCGTTTACAGTGATCACACATGATAGACTATAATACGGGCTTTTATCGTAAGCTTTGGAGAACCCCTTGGAGATTTCTTCATTCAAAATATTTCTCATTTGATATTCACACACTTTCAAGTTAACCAAGACGATATTTATCAAGTTAGGCCTATTTGTTTCGGGAAGCGGCATTATTTTTATTATTATTATTGTTTTATCCATAATGTTTCAATTAGGAACTTAGCGAATGATTCAGCTTATTGCGGGTTATATTTGCTATGATTTGGAAAATATTTTCTTGTTGATATTTTCAGTACAGCAGAGAAAGCGGTCAGTATACAACTGGGTGGACTTTTTTCTCGACGACGGTGTTGACATCGAAATACCGATGACATAATTCATGATGGTTATTTCAACCGTTGTAGAGGAAACCTGGTTTTATGCTTGCCTATGGATAATCGCGATATTTGCAATATTCGGCAATATTCTTGTCATTGTGGTTCATAAGTCATCGCGAACATTGCGATCTGTCACTTCGGTATTTATCAAAGGATTGGCAGTAACCGATTTATTAGCAGGGGCCGCTCTGATACCGGGAATGGCTAGCCAGTCGGTGGCTGTCAAAAGTAACTTTTGGGGAGAATTTTACTGCAAGGTAATCGGTTCTTACTTTCTTCTATGGACGTCAGCCAAAGCGTCTGTTCTCATATTAGTATTCGCAACAACCGAACGATATTTCTCTGTTGTTCATCCGATATATCACAAACGATACTTTACAGAGCTTGCTGCGAAGTTATTGCTTTTACTAGCTTGGGTAATCGCGGTGTTGATGAATTTATTTTCAATCATTATTTTACACGTAGAAAATGGGCACTGTGTTGCTGAGTGGAAGGTTAATAATAACGTAAGAGACATAATCGGAATAATGGTGTTTCTGATTTCTTTCTTTATACCGTTAATTCTCATGTTCTTGGCTTATATCAGGATGTTTGCTTCCTTGCGAAACCGTGAAAAGCGGGTTAACCGAGTCGACGGAAATGGACGCAATAAATCGCGAAACCGAATTATATCGCATCGAATCAGGAAGAATATAATAACTATGTTATTTATCGTCGTGTGCACGTTTTCGGTATGTTGGGCACCGGATCAAATGTGTTATCTCTTGATGAATCTTGAAGTACAATCGTTTGATTATGAAAACAGTCCAGTTTATCCTTACTTCGTGATACTGGCAATATCAAACTCCTGCGCTAACCCTATTATCTATAGCTTTAAAAATAAACTCTTTAAAGATGCTCTAAGAAAAGCCTTGGGGAGGAGAAACAGAGTTCAGGATAACGAAACGTCTCTTAACAACGTCCTTGGAAACGGCGGTTGTAGTATAACCGCGGTTGATACACATTCGCCACCGGATAATAGTGTGCGGAAGATAACCGGCTCTACCGAACTTAGAGAGGTATAAAGCAAAATGTACAAGAAAGTCGGAGATAACATGTACAGTGGCCTTCAAGTGTATATTATATACAGGACTTCTGACCACTTCAGAGAGAAATCGAAAACGTCACATGTGGAGAACTATACAAGTTTGAGAACTTTCCTATATAAGAAATTCGGCAATGTCCTATCGCTTTAATGATTAATTATTTAATTACATATTCAGCATATATTTTCATACTTATCAATCACTCGTGAAGATAGTATATTATATTATTGTTGAATTTATTGCATTAAAACGTTACCATGGAGAATGGTCTTGCATGCAAATTTGTATTGCCGCTGTCAAACTTCCAGCCGCCCTAATTGTATTTTAAAGGTGCCAGTTTTCGTCATTGAATGGCTACTTCCCCTGAGCACAAATTAAAATTGATTAAAAAATTTCGTGACAACAGATGTTCAAACTTTGTGAAGTACTTTTCAAAAACAACTTATTAGAACTTAAGCTATCATCTAATAAATCACGCTTATAACAAGATGTACGTATATAGCGTACTTAGAATACACAAGTGTGCATTGAGTGATTGCTTTTGTAATTAATTTTGGAGTCTCCGATTAATTATCGGATAATTGCATCTTTTGGACGCAAAGAAAGATGCCTCATAGCGACTATAACACAGCTAAGCTGATTCGGCTTTTGATCATTCTTTGAAAATGTTATACCGATATATACCAAAACATTATAACATGACTCGCTCGCTTTAGGCGTCCAATATAATCCTTTGCACCGGCCCCCTGCAAGTTTATCGTTACGCCGACATAAACGACCACGGAGTCCTAGAGGCCAAAAAGAAAATGGTGCACATTGCGTTAAAATGGTGTTACTGGTTCAATATTATTAAGAAGATATGCATGGGAACCAAATCTCATATTGCGCTATAGTGCGGTTTCACAATTGCTCGCCTCGCTCGCTGTACTAGGGTATTTTATGATAGGGCCCGGACCGCCGGGCCCTAAGGTATAATCGTTACGCCAACATATAGATTCTTGGGTCAGTTGGGTGCATTGTGGAAAATAGACTTTTCGTCTGGAAGGCACGTGACTGCCACAAGTCGCTTCTTCTCGCTAGGTTTATCTTTCAGGTTTTCACTGTATTCTTTTCCACTTGCGCGTAATGTGAGTCCCTGTAGGTACCGCCTCGTTATTATATAGCACCATACGATACGGATACCTTTCTAATCTAATCGCGTCAAATTTTACTGCCTTTTCAACAAATCCCCTGAAGAATGTGCCCGAATAGATGAGCTAGCTAAATAACATAACGGTAAAACCTTCATTTTGAACCCATTGCATTCTCAGCTCTATCGCCAAGTTTATTCTGCGCTGATGTTCCTGTGTAGGTTGCAACTGAAGTTTATGAATCTGAGGTTCAGTATGTTCATTGCCATACATAGCTAAACCAAAACTAATTAATAAATAAATAAATAACGTTTACTTCATCCAATCATGCTGATAGACTTGTTTATCATCGATGTGTTAGTCCCTGGGATTATCACCCCCCTTCCTCCCCCCCCCAAAACAAAAATCTTATTATTATTGTTACTACACTAAATGAAACTATCAATTTGGTTTATTTGGCAACGATGGCGTCTCGTCAAGTTTGATCACTATGGCGATTACCCGCTGCACCGGCTGACGACATGCGCATGTGAGGCAAATATTGTCGTTGAATTTAAGAGGGCGCTAAAAATTCCTATCCACTAATATATTTTATTGTCAATCGATCTTTCCTGCCAATAATTTAGGGTGACGTTTTTGTTTCATCTGATTGATAGTTAAGGTGTAAGCCATCTTTCAAAGATATGGGTTACTTCACTAATTAGTGTAGGGACGCACCTCTGAAATGTCCCAGTACCTCCTTTAAACTTAAAGAAAGTTTATTTCTAGCCTAATGATGCTTGACTTGAAATTCCAGTTTAGTATACATATACGTAAACCATCGGAATCTGAGAAATGTTATTTGTGTATTTATTTGGGTAATTCACCAACAATTTCATGTTTAAGGGGATCTTGATTGAAAAATAAGGACATATACCCCAGCTCACTTGAAGGGGTGGGGGGGGGGCAATACTAATCCCATCAGAACCCCTGAAGTTATACACATATGGGAGCATATGGTGTATTGCGTGCTATATCCCTACACAATAATATGAAAACACAAGTATATTTCCTGTTAAACGCAATATGTCTATAACATGTACAAACACGGCAAACGCTATTGTCTATTTTAACTGCTCACACAACTGAAAATGTTAAAGGTAACCTCTCCGGTGTTTTTACTTTAATGGGGAAGATGAAAACCGATCAGTTTTACAGTTCGATGATTTAAATACAGGTAGAAATATCTTCAACCCTGATATCCGATTTAATTAATTACCGATTGTATAGAGATGGTGTGGGTGGGTTAGGATGTGTGGGTGGGGGGTGGATGGGGGTTAGGAATAATTATCTTCCAAATTTCGTATACCTTCTGAGGGATCTATAACGAAGGGTATTTTGTATATATATCTTAGTTGAACTAAGCTGCATGCTAACATTCAGAATGTTGTATAGGTATATAAAAACATCCTACCTCCGTCTCTGAATGGTCTAATTATAATAAAATGCTGAAAACGTTTTGAGCAAATTATATCCACATCTTGAGGGAGAGGGGGAGGGTCATAATGTAGTGACGTCTACCTTGCTGAAGTACACAGCAAATATTTTTTTTAAGATAGAGTAGAAATATAAGATATATTAAGTCTTCCAAGTTTCCCGCAAATGTATTTCTAAACTGCCCCATCGCATGTATGTGCCTTGCAGACAAATTTATGTATATTCATGTTTTCTGATGCCATATACCTATTATTAGTTACTGTGAGCTCGCCTCTTTTTTTGTAACTTTATAATCACAGTTCAAGGCTTAATTGTAAGTGTATATCCTTCGCAAAAAAACATTTCCTATAGATTTCTTTCTAGCGAGGGTGTGGATAATTGGGGATGTTATAGTTTCACCCAATAAGTCACATATTCTCTTGGAAATCGGTCATAACCAATACTCTTATTTATATTGATATATGAGAAGAAAGCTGTGTTCATTTCTTTCAATTGAAGTTCACTTTCCTTAAAAAATATAATTGTGCCTTTATGTAATGCATAACTACAGTTTTGCAGATAAATCACACGATCACATACCTATGAAAAAAATGACTTATTTTCACCTTAACTCTTAAAAGGTTGGAATTCTCTCAATCGTCTCCTTTGAGAACCCACAATGATGTTAAAAACCACAAAATATAGTATTTTAACATGTGTTTCTATATGTGTAGGCTGCCATTATTATTTGATGTAAAATTTCGCAGAATAGAGGAATTATTTATAAAAGGTTGATGTTTTATCAAGCAAGGCTCCCTAAGTAACACCGATATGAGTATACTGTGCCCGGTGCTGTGCGGGGCCGGTGGGGTAAGGGTAGCAGGTGGAGGGGTATCTTACCGCAATATTACATAAACGAATATTTGTGTTATTATTTTTTCTCCGGATATAAAATCTGATAAATTTTGAATTGTAAACATTTACACGTTCCTTTTCTGTAAGCGAGCAAGCCTGCGAGGTTTTCATATAAAAAAAATGCTTTTGATATTTACATTTAGACTATGATAAGACAGTGTTACTGTATGTTCTATCGCCTTTTGTGCTAGTGCTATATTTACCTAACTTGCGTTCCTTGGAGTGGAATGCACAAACATATGCCCAAAGGGACACATTTGTCGTTGTTGCAATAAGGTAATGTGTTTGATTTAAGGTGTATTTTGCCTTTCGGCTGGCAGGTGTCAGAATATAAACCTTTTCCAATCCTGAGTTTGAAAACAGGCCAAGAAAAAAAATCACCAATAATGTTCGGATTAAATGCGTTTTTATGTGACAGTAATTCTGCGAGGCCAGCTTTAAGTAAGGTTATCACCACATTCTATGGTTTGATCTACAATTTCAAGCGTATATTATTCTTCTGCTTTTCAAAGCGGCATCCCATTTTATAGAGTCTTGAAGTGTATCATGAAATCTCTGTCTTGTCTTGGGTAGCCAACATTATTGCTTTCATTAATGTTAGCTCATTGTGACGTAATACAGTGTGAAGGTACCTGGAACGTCAATAAAGATACGATTTCATTTACAGCTGAAGAGTGACTTTTCCCCTGGATATGTAAAGTAAAATCTGATTGTCAGGAAACTGATAACCAACGAAGGCTGTTTTAGTTGTTACTGTTTTTACTGACTTTCGCTGTAATTTTGCTAAGTCTTCAGAATAATTGCATGATGTTGTAAGCAGCTGATTTCGTATTTGTCTTCACATCAAGTTATATTAAAGTAAGATAAAATAATTACTTCTATGTTCCTTCTATTTTTTTGTCTCTTTCGAACGA
Organism: Apostichopus leukothele; assembly: GCA_010014835.2. Lineage (NCBI taxonomy): Eukaryota > Metazoa > Echinodermata > Holothuroidea > Aspidochirotida > Stichopodidae > Apostichopus > Apostichopus leukothele. Next base: position 8,191 of record JAAAKB020261676.1, read on the forward strand.
AGTTGAAGGGAGGCCCAATAGAGGGCGCCAATGATAAACGTATTACGGAAAACCTACTTATTAAGCCTATTATAGGATTAGAATTTATCTATACAAATTATCTTCAAAGTCTGATAAGAAATCCACCCTGCCGGGAATGATCACGAGTGTTAATTCATTTGAGTATTATTTACACAAAGCTCTCCCGTCGTAAAACCCCTCCCCTCCCCACCCGTCCCCTTCCTCCGGAGGTGGGGGCTGGCAGAAGAACGGACCAGAATTAGTCTCAGCCTTCCAAGATCGAAAATTATGCAACTTGCTCAAAGTTAGCTTAATTGAGAAAAGCATCCTGAAGTACTTGTTTCTGATCGTTTATCGGTTTAGGCTATGAAGAGTAATAAGCTCATGAAGACATTAAACAAACACTTTCTAAGAAAAGGCCCCCAAAAAGATGACGAGAACGAAAATCAATAACTTGAACCACTCCCAGACCCAGTCCCTATCTCGAGACGGTAACCATGTGATCAGGACAGTGTTTCGTCAAGTGAGAGAATAGATTCTACGCACGGATTTTTGCCAAAGGGCCGCAGAAGTGATAACGCATATCTCTGCAAACACTGACTCTCATGTTAAGGGCCAAAGTAAAAATGGATGGCAAAGTAAAATAGCAAGGTTTTTATGGTTTGAATTTTAATTTTACATGAAGACGCAGCCTATCGTTGGTTTGAGTTACATTTAGCGCACTCACCTGTTGATTCTGTGACCATGTCTCTTCATGGGCGTTGCCGTTTGTCTATGCATATTCATATAAGGCTTGTGACACTGATTTCAACGGTTGGTTCATGAATCCCTGTAAAGTTGATATAGAAACGAGATACATATCAGAACATATACTTTGACACCATAATTACACCCAAAAATGAAGTGAGGAATGATTTGTGACATAAATGCTTGCTACATAAATAAAACTTGACATGAAATTAAGTCACCAAACAGTCGATTTCGTGTAAACAAAGAAAATGATACCTATAGTCAAAAGGACAATGGTTCGACTGACTTGAAACCACGCCAGGCAGTGTCATTCTTTGTTAGAAGGCCTACTCCTGTTCTCATTGGTGGGAAAGATAGTGAGACAATCAAATCTTGATATAACCATTGTCACTAAAACAACCCCCCGTCTGTTCCTCTCACTTCCCTTTTACTAAAGTGGCTTTCAAATTCCACCTTCAGATGTTCTTTGAAATTATCATATCGAAACAAGTTGTGTGAAATAATAAACATATACAATAATAAAACTGGGCTACTACAGCAGATGTAATCAAGGAATTATATATATAGAACGCAATATGGAGGTTAAAACTGTGCACTGATATGGCATTAGTTTATCATTTGCCAAACGGCAGGACTGCCTCGTAATTGTAAACAAACGCTAAAAGTATTTATATGATACCATCAGTTTTAAAGCAAAGTACAATGATACATCTGTGACACTTGTTTAATTTGCTGTGACCAGAGCCACTCGAAAGCCAATATTCATATTTAGACTAGTAACATCTTCTCAAGGACATAGCCAACTTCTTACGGTCCCAGATGATATTGAGGTGCGTGGGTGGTTGGAATGGGGGGGGGGGTAGGGCGGTCTAATCTGTTTCACTTCTATCAATATATCATTTACTTCAGTTGCATAACTAACATTGATTGTTGATGATGATGATTACGTAATATGGTCTTAAACGAACGTTTTGCGTGTGTAAACATTTTCCTCCTTCGTATATCATATTACAGACCTACTAGAAGCCCCTCACCTTTCCCCACCCAAACCAGAATACCATACTTTCCCTCATACACGTACACACATACCGTGGCAATATCGAGGAAGTGAAAACCGCTGGACA
>JAAAKB020261687.1:0-18604 GCA_010014835.2 Apostichopus leukothele
CCTGAGCCCTCTTCCCCAGCCAACCAACCCTCCTCATTGTACTGTATGACTTTGATCCTTGCCCTTACCATGTGCCTTTGGACATTGTAAATGTACGTGAGCAATGCTGGGACCCATATATCTCAAAACCAGAAACAAACATCCCATTCCTTAGTAGGTACGTAGAAAATAATATGGCAGTGGAGACAAAGTCAAAAGAAACTATAGAGATCCCAAACACGGTGACCAGAGAGTAAGACACCACCCTAGCTATATATATTGAGATATGGACTTGAGGATTTCTATTTCCAGGAGACATAATCAAATCACTTGAATAGCTGTAGTACTGCTGTTACTAACACAGTCCATATAAACATCCTGGATTGTAATCAGCAAACATTAATTGGATGAACATTTATTAGTTTATAGCCGGACAATGTTGTCATGACAATAATCTTACTTGTCTTAGTGAAAGATTAGACTGCATAATGCATTCTTTTATGTAACAGGAGATGCCACACGTATTAACAGCTTTCAAAAAGTGTGCAATATGATTAGCATGCTGTTGTATATTGCATTGTATTGATAACACAATAATATCTTCTTCTAAGTCTTTCAGAAATGCTCCAATCACTTCCTACCATACAACTCTCTGCAAGAGACCCTTCCAGACCCAATCCCGGAATCCCCTAACTTCCTCCCCACCCCTCCCCCTGCCAACAGTTAATATCCCTTTAATTTATAGTGGTGAAATCAGTGCATATTTAACTCCATTGTAGGGTTCACATTACATTCAAATATATAATAGATTAGGAACAAAGTGACATTAGACTTGGAACAAAGCTACATTAGACTGTACTCACATATTTTTTTATTTATATATACAGCTCAATCTGATGATTCACACAAATCTGAGAACTAACTGTGCGTGTGTGCCCAGAGTCTACTTGCGATAAAGTTTACCATATGGAAGGCTATGGATTTGGCATTCACCAGGAAAGAAGCTCTTTGTACATATGCTAAATTAACAGAAATCCTTCTAAAAGTCCTTCTATCATCCAGTCTGCTCTGTGCTAACCATTGAACTTTATGGTACGCCTACCTTTATTAATACTCAACGCGGAATGCATTTCCAATAATCCCAGGGGGGGGGGGGATGACAGCTAGTGGAAATTATGGACTGTAAGCTCACAAGCACTGCAGATCATGGTAAGACATAACTACAATTTACTACAGTATGGAATGTGTCAGTGCTTGTAGTCTGAAGTAGTGAACAAACATTCTACAAGAGGCCAGACACATCGACTTATTACACGCTAGAGAACTAATGACAGCTCTGATCTAACATGTGTAGGTTACAACAAAAGGATGTTACAGGAATAACAAAAGGATAACATGGGGATAACAAAGGGACATTTCATATTATGCTTGGATTCATAACTGCCAAATTACACATTGATTTTTACATTGTTTCCCCACAACTTACTGGTCTGAGGATTTAGGAGCGATGATACTTACCTGTCTCTGACTCCATGTATGCACTTTCCCCATCTACCTAAACTACATAACCGGATACATTCTAGCACTGTGCTCCCCCCCCCCCCTCACTTCTGGGGCCCCGCCCGCTTTCTCTTCCTTCTACATCTAGCATTCAGGAGATCAACTGTGTGACTTTCTATTGCACAATAGGATATTAAAGCAGTACAATCCTGTCTATAGTGATCGTGTAACAAGGACCTGGCCTCAACAAACCAAATGGCACAAGGTGAATGTCACTTGATAACTCAAAGTAAACTTTGTTGTAATTGGCGGCTGGGACATCGTTTCTTCAATTTCGTCCTCTTTTTTGTTGGAAATCCTACACAGTAATTTACAGAGCATGTTCTGGGTTCTAGTTTTCAATGCTGTGTATGTCTCGTTGGTTTCTTGAAGTTTAAAATTGAAAATCCTGAATACTGGCTCTCGGATTTATGTCAAACTAAATTGACCCAAGGTAACATATTAAAGGTAAGTCTGTATAGCAGCCAGTTTACATGCAAAGGACAAAATAAATTAGCTAATAAAGCATGATTGTACCTATCTGTACTCCAAGTTGTCAATTCATAGCTCAGATTAACATTGCACAGAGTCCCATTAACATATAACTGAAATTATTTATGACATTACAGTACTATTAGCACCAACGGATGTAAGTACCTTAATATCCAAATGCACATGAATTACCTCCTGAACAATGTAAAGTTGTCCTGTTTAATAGCATCATTAACATGTCTAGACACCCTGACATCAGATATACAGTATGTACTATATTACACAGGGTAACTAATCATTGTGTCATTTAATGTGTCTATAAAAAAAATAAACTAGATGATACACCAACTCCAATTAACTCAGTGACCAAGGTAATGGTACACCGTCTAACTTTACTAAAAAGCAAATATCAAATTGACTCATGCAGTCATGCATATTACTCAGAAGCCATATGATTGATCTTTGTTCATGACTATAACAGGGTAAGGCACCATGGCTGCGATGTCTTTTAGTATGATTTCAAACTTTGTCTGGGTTTTGCACAGCCTTTGTGGGAGTTGTGACCTTTGTTGACAATAACCAATGTTTGAAAACTTTCTGTGTAAAACAACTGCTTAGTCTCCATGTATTTTGTGTGTGTGTGTGTGTGTGTTAGTAGCAATTTTGTCATCATCATGTATATACAGTAGTATCATGTTGCCAGATAACTTAATGACTGCTATATTAAAGCAAAATAACAGTATTGTTACTAAATGAAAATGACTTCTTTATTTTATCAAAACTTCACTTCACTTTTTGTGCGGCGGGGAAGGGAGGGTGCAAGGGAAGGTTGGGACAAGTAAGGGTGGCTAATAGAGAATTTCATTCAATTATGCATCTTTTATATATTGCATATATATATATATATGTTTTTGTATGTAATGTACATGTTACATATGACAGGTAATTTATGTAGAACCTTTTGCAGTTAACGATGTCACCTAGAAGGAATTGTGACTATAGCATCATAATTTACATCTGTATATGCTACGTAACTTCTATCCATAATTCTAAATCTATTTATATCATCGCAATGAAAATAACAGACAGTAACTATGTTGTGTGCACTGTGCATGTATACATTCTCTGGTTTTACAACTGTTTACTTTATACTGGATTGGATACAATAAAAGTGGAACGTATCACATCATCATACTGTACATTAATATTTGAACTCGCTACTGCACTTTATAGCAATAATGTACTGTATGTTTTGCGGTTGTGGTTGTATTTGCTCTGCGATGCAGTACACTTCCACAGAAAGGATACGCTTGCATGGAATTGATAAGTTTGTATGTCACAGGCAACTTATCTACATGATTTCTATATTAGCCTTAAGTTCTTAGTACTTTGCAAATAATGAGAATCAATTCCACCAAAAAGTACCTTAATATCTTATTTAAACACAAAATAATGTGTAGACTGTGGTTTTACTGACAAGTACTGTACATATACAGTAGATATTGCCTAGAATGATCTGTGTCAGATTTTGAAGTAGTTTAGTCATTAGCGATAAATTTGAATTATAACAAAGATGCTTCTCTTTGACTCATTCACATAAACACAAATTAACTACAGTCCATAATCTCATCACCATATCTTGCTTCACCAGTCACATAGTACAAGGTCATGATTTCTGCCTATAAGCTTTTGACAAACCACTGTGAAGTCTATGCAGTGTGGACATAACTGTTAGTTACCATTACCTACCAGCAGAATGTTTAATAATCGACACCTAACAGAGGCCCAGTAAACCAGCAGTAGTCACTAACACACAAGCTGCAGTATTGTACCAAATTGTCCAGGGTTCGTTTTTTTTTTGCTTAAATGCGGGTATGCAATATGCAGATCCTACCTTTGTTGACAATTCACAAGTTCTTTGAATAATCATGAATAAGACAGTATGGTAAATATGTTTTTACATTGAATTCTCTGGTAAGATTTTGTAAGTGGATGTTATTGTGATAAATGGAATCCCCAAAACTCACTGGTTTGGGGATTTACGAGCGACGATACTTACCTGTCTCCCACTCCACTATTGCATTTTTGTGAACGAAATCTTTTCAATTTTTCGAACGCTTTTTGGACAAGTTTTGGGACTTTTTCACAGATCTGCGGATCCTAGAAGATATTTCCAACACTTCCTTAGAAGCACTGCTTAAGTATCCTTTTAAATTCGATCTTTTCACCAGATGCGCGATTTTCGTAGTCACGCGAATCTCGACCAGTGGCCGTTTTGGCTCAGCTGCTTTCTCCCCTTGCTGCTGCTTGCTGCTTTAAACCAAGTGTATCATTAAATTTAGTACTTCACAGCAGAATGTCAAAGATTGTTGGGAGACGGTTAAGTGAGAAGCAAAGTAAATACTACAACACAAATGCAAACATGCAGAACAGTTTTTTGTACAAAAAAAAACATAGTATTTTCAGCATGAGCAGAGATTTATTCCGTTAATTGTACAACAATAATAACAATCAATGCAGAGCTTCAAATATGCTTGTATTATTCATGAGAATACTTAATGAAGTGCCCTTCAAGTTTGCCTCGGAAGCCAACCAAGCCTTCTCTGAGCTATGTCCATGGCAGAGACTTTGCATTCCAGTCCATAATGAATCAAGTCTGTACAGGGTCCTATCAACTAGACAGTTCATGTAGTCTTTTTCAATATCAGTATTTCTTGAGTCATACAATTGAAACTGTAAGTGTTGTATGACAGCTATTTCAATTAGGTAAGATTGTATATATATCTCTATAGAGATGTAGAACTTTGTGCTTGTACTATAACTACTAATAACAGACTGGAATATTTTATTGTTTTACATATTTTGAGAAAAAAGAAGACAAAAGTTGTATGATATTCAGTTATTCCTTCAAATATGGTCACTGTCGTTTGGTTAATCCTGAGGAGTAACAGTTGCAGAACACTGTAATATGGCCTTCAATGTTAAAGTCTGCAGACTTATATTCAATATTAGAACTTTAGACTAGCTTGTAACTGCACTTAGCAACAATGTATGCTTTGCGATTGTGATAGTATTTGCTCTGCGATACAGTACACTTGTACAGCAAGGCTCTGCTTGAATGAAGTGATTAGTGAGGAAGTGATTAGTTTGCATTACATACAGTTTGCCACAGGAAAATTTTTCTCCAATCTCAGCTAATTAATTAGTTATTAGACAGAGCTGTATGATATAAAGTTAATCCTTCAAATATGATCACTATCCTTCGGTTAATCTTTCGGGATTAACAGTCCGAGAGCACTGTTACATGGCTTACAGTCTTTATGTCTGCATAGTCGTTTGAGGTACCACCCATACCTTTGCATGTCCACTAGTAAAATTCCAGGATGACCTGAGATGCTGAAACCAGTTTAGTACTGTAAGGTGTAAATGAAATTCCAAGAATGCATGCACTCCAGGCATGGAGTGATGTCAATGAAGCCATCAACATTCAGTACTGGACCAATGGGTTTGGTCACATCCTTCTCTTACGTGCAATTACATCAGCCAATACTGCCCTGTTTTACCAAAGGAAACTATGAAGGCAGTCTTTTTTTTTTTTTTTTTTTTTGCATGCCCGGCAAAACCTGTCTTGTTGTTTGGATGTCTTTCTGACACCAACAATATTATTAGTTGACGGGTGAATGAATCTGTATTTGAATGCTTCACAAGTTAAGCTACAGTATGATACAGTGGTAATGTACTATGTTGCATGTCTCCCATCCTCCTCCAACCCCTCCCTCCCCTCCCCCTCCCCACCAAAAAAAATCCACTTCTTCTCTTTAAAAATGTGTGTATGTTGAGAAAACCAACTCAACAAGGGTAAAACTTATAGTGAAACCCTGGATGTGACTTTGACAGTTGGTGATGGACCACTGTTAGCTAGATGGTAGAGTACCTGTTACACATACTGTACTGTATTGTGACTGTATAACAAAGTAAATTTAAACACCAACAAGCAACCTTTACAACTACCAGCTATGCAAAGTATTTGTCCATAGTGTAGAAGTTATCACTAAATCAAATATAAGGCTGTTTATCCAGCAGAGTTGGGTTTCCTTTTTTTTTTATTATTAAATATGATAGTCCAATAGGTTCTTGTGAGACAAACTTGTCAATAGAATACCCATGACCTTTCAACCTTTCTTTCAAGGAGGAACTTTGAATTGGGTTGAAAATTTGTCAAGACAAAAAAGGAACAATGCTGGTACTTTGGGTGGTTGAATGAGAATGGCATTGACCGGAGGGGGCCATTCATATAGGGCGCACAGTGTTAAAAGGTTACCAGTTCAATCTAGGCACAGTAGAACGACAGTGCTCAGGTTGTGGGAACAGGTAAGCGAGGAGCAAAGTAAATTCTTGTGAAACAAACTTATCTATAAAACACCCTATGACCTTTAACCTTTCTTTCAAACGTACATGACATTCACCAACATATCAAGTACTACATAATATATTCTTCCAACTGGGATTTTAGGAGTCATTTCATATTCTGATCAATGCTGACCTGCACACTTAATGAAACTGTGAACATGAGCAATACATTTAAGGTAATGCTAAAATATCAGTTGCCCTCCCTGCCATGCACGGAAAATCAAAGAGTGGCATACTAAAAGAAGGTTTGTGATGACAACTTGTTCACAACTTTCCTGATTTACTTGACTGACGGCAAAAGCTAATTGAAATCGTGTAAGTCCATTCGTGTCAATGAATTTGTTTTTGCGAATATGTTTTATTTCAGAATAGGTTGCAGTGCTATGTGTCAACATACTAGATAGATCACGGATGGATATTTTTTGGATAGCTTATGTTGAGAGAGTTAAATGAAGTCTACGCAAACACCCACAAACCACAGAAAATCCCTATTGAAACATTCCAGGTAGTTGGAGACAGGAACGAGAGGAGCAAAGTGCATCTCCAAGACCTGTTAGCCTATTAGTATACCTACTGACATGTGTACAGTATCTATGATACTGTGTACAGATCAGTATAACACCGGTTCTTACCTAGTTCTCCTTGAGCGATATCAAACCTGCTCGCACCGCCAACAAACATCTGAGGATTATCGCAAAGCTCCTGAAATGATAAGAAAGATACAGTAGCATCAAGAAGAGATGAATATTACACAAAAGTGCAAACACACACCCTCAGTCTACATTAAAATAAGAAATATTCCAAAACATATGGGGTAGTCTATGAAATAGTGTAATATTGATCGTACACAGGTAAGCTCTATAAGCACTTAAAATCTTCTTTCGAAATCTTCTGCGGCAAAACAAATTTGTTAAAACTTCACATATATTAACCCAGCTGGAAAAGAAGCTGGAAAAGAAAGCATTACAGTATATATATTTTTGACATAACGCAAAATAAGCAGCCAGGAATCGGTGTCATGGTTACTAACAGGATAATAACATCGGTTGACTTTTGGTGTACCAAGGTTTAGCAACATTATGTACAAGGATGGGTGATTGAAATCATGCTATAGATGGTTTTAGGCTACTAATTTAATAATAGAACAAAAGTTGCAACTACAGTAAGAAGATAAAACCCTGCGTATTCCACACAGACCATTCATCACTCCAGTTACCTGTCTCCCCTTCCCAAGTAACTAGGGGGGGAGGGGGGCTATATGCATCCCTATGTTAGGTAAATAGCTATGTTAGACCTACAGTAGAGTACAGTTCATCAAAGCACATTATAATTAGCACAAGTGTTTACCAAAATACCTGAACGGTACAAGAAAGTACTACAGTTCTGAGAAGACAGGATAGTAAGAATTTATCTTGCCTCTCAATGATCCATTTTCCATTCAATTTTAAAAAAAACTTTAAGCATGTCTGAGTTCACATTTTCAGACAAACATAAAGAAGAAAATAACATGTACTTGATTGTTTGTTAGAATTTCCAGAATTGCTTGTTATCCCATTTTAAGTATGTTATTTTTAGTTGTCAGGGTCTTATGAAAGGTCAACCAGACCGTCTTGATGGCTAGTCTGTATATACATTCAATCTCCCCAAATAGCAGTCAGAGATTGTAAAGTCCACAACAGCCCTGGGAATGACCCTTCCATCCACAGAAACCAACCACCACTGCTAATCTTGCCATTCAAGTTCTGTTTGTATATATGTATGCCAAAGAGACAAACCTTTTTATCCCAGAGTATTTTGCTGAAAGTAAAAAGTTCAGCTTCAATATAACTGAGAGGGAATGCCCTGGATTTATTTTGAAATACCCAAGAGTAAACATGATAGATTGTCTATCCCTCCTACACATTTCACTCAATCAGTGCTCTCTGCCTGGTGGGAGATGACCTCGGCTCGCCTCAAATATCCCTAGGTTTTATCACTGCTGCTTTTACCTTCAACCCTATTCATTATTGCATGCCATCACCTTCTATGGCTAATGGTGAGTCGCTAGTGCTAGATTACGGAAACAGCTGCCTGGAGAGATTCTGCAGGGACTATGTACAATCAACTGACTACATATATGCTACTCCTTCACACAAGCAGACTGTGGTACTTACTGTACAATATAGACAGACAGTGAGAGGAGTTGGCATACCAATAACCTTAGTTATTAAACTCAGGCTGGGTGCACTGCTAACATCGGGCGCTAGCAAAGTTCAGTATAGCAATTTAATTTAATTTTAAATCACATTTTAGCTGTCTGGATTACTGAAGTTGTGAAAATAAAAGAGATTGTACAAATATTATGAAAAGTTAAATATTTGACCAAAAAAAATTTCCAGCATTTGAACCATTAAAGAGCAGAGCAGAGCAGATAACTTAGCTGATAAGTGTCACGATATCACATGGTAGGTGGATCATGTACACCAGCCGCTGTTCAACATTGAGTGGGCATATAATGCTGCATACTGGAAGCAATATGCCACACCTACACAAACTCTACATAGTAACTGTAGTGTTAATTGATGCATGGCATTACCGCAGCAGACAGTGTAATAACCAATGAATTGAGAATTGTAGTGTATCCAATGAATGAGAAATGCAACACACTGTAGCATAAATATACAATGTTTTCCACTCGCAGCCCGACCCAACTTTCAATTTATACAAGTACAATATTATAAGTTATAACCTTTTACACTTTCCCCTACATTAATAAAATATTTCATCTCAAGTAACTCAAGCTTACTGGGTCCATACAACTTTAATTCCAAGTTTGTAACTACAGCTGGCTACAATATGTACAACACATATAAATTAGCCTGGTAAGTGGTAACATGATACCATCTGTCTAGACCCTAAACATGCAAGTTTGGTTACAACCTATGCGCACTAGGCATGTGTGCAGGTATGTCTGCACATCCACTGTATAAGTCTAACTCCTGCCTACGCTGCAGTACATGTTGATATATTGTTATTAAACCAACTCGATATTGTTATTAATCCAACAAACTAAATACAGTATTATACGACCTAGCTAGTGCTCGTATAGCGTGGATGGAGAATTCTACTGTGTTTTTCTACAATACAAACACGCCTACTGTTTACTGCACCATTGTTAAAATTGTGAGACCGTACATGGAGCATATACATGTGTCTGTACGATTAACACCCGGTAACATTGTTTACTCACACCTTTTTTTTTAACATTCACTGTTTTGTAGTATCAACTCATTCAACTGAAAAGCATCTTTATAGATCTCATGCCTGCTTCCTATTTAAGTCCAGATGCTTTACTTTATGAACTATACATGATATATTGTTTGATATAAATTACCCAATTCTGCTGTAGACAGCAAAAACCGCAATTTGTGGATTTTGTGGTGGCATTTGGTCTGCCCCATGCTTGATTTATATATTTAGTACCATTACATTCAACATTCCATCATGACTTCTTATGTAGTTTAAAAACACATTTATGTCACAGATACAAGTCATCAATGTTGATAAACTACCAGTTGTGACCTCACCTGGTTATCAAAATAATGAATGTGTCAAAAATGTCAGCGAATACATACTTAAGGGCTTCAAATATGACAGCATTTTGATGGAAGTTTACCGGTGTGGCATAAAGTTATTATTACTCTACACAGCAGCGGACCGAGCGATAACCAACGATAAATGTTACATGTAAAGTCACTGTATCTAATGCAAAATGTATCTCTTTATGTCAGTTTATTGACTTCTAATTACATTTTGACACGACCTAACCAATTTACTAACTAATGACATTCTTTAAAGTAAAACCTTTTCCAAAACCTTCAAGGTTCATAATTCAAACATCTTTAGGTGATTACCGTAGCTAATATATTTATAATTAACTTTAGCAGACCAAATTTGTGACAGAACATGTCAAAGAAGCATCATCACTCACAGTGTCCCGTACCAACTTCAGAAGACACAGAGATTCAGAAACTACTTCCTTTTAAAATTTGCCTTCCTTGATATTTCAAATGGAAAATTTCAATCTGTTTGAGTTGATGCAGTACAGTAAGATCAGTATAGAATAAAACATGTTCTTTAAAGGCACTGCCATCAATTTTTGCACTCTGTGGCTCATCTTAGGTCATCCGAACAATTTGTCAAAATTCAAATATGGATTGTAGTACGAAGTGTGGATAGCACAAGCAAGCAATTCTACACTTATCATGGCTGAAAATGATGTGAAATATTGCACTTACACACGTTAGTGGTAATACACAGATCAGATTTGTATTGAGTCGGTACTCCGAATCCTTCTCCAGTATAAAGTAGTTGCCTGTACTTGTCAGGGTATAATTTAGCGTTACAAGTTATGTGTCACAATTTTTAACGCTCTGAATTTTAGTTCTCAAGTTCCTATGATTCCTTGTGTACAAAGACTGAGATACATTTTTCTACTTAGAACTATAGCAATTTGACCATCTGGCGTAGCACTTTTGCGATGCAGGATAAATCATATCTTGCTTGCGCTGACTCGTCTTCGTTCATCCGCAAGGGTTGTGCTGGTACCGCTGGATACTTCGGAATCTAGTATGTAAACCTGTTACCCCCAAACACTTAGTGGTTTGGGTATGTACGGATATTGATACCTTCTGTAATACCATTCTACATGTATGCACTCAAAACCAACCTAGTCTAGAGCAGAGTTGGTAACATGTTAGTAATGCGGGCCCGCAATGACCTCCTCTTTGGGGTCAACGAACAGTTTCCTCTTCCGTCCGAATCTACCATTCTCAAGATAGGTGAAAGAGAGGCAGAAGTGAAGTAAGATGAAGGAGTACTGTTACAAATTGCGATTCTCGCCTCATTCTCGTACCAAAGGGAATTCTACATACATATTGTACACGTACTACAGGCCTGATGAAGACTGTTGGTAACATTCTGATTAGGCAGTAGAGAGGAATGCATCATGGGTAGTACCTATTGGAATAAGAGGATTAAGAGCTGCACATTTAATTTTCAAATAAAGTCTGTATTGTGCTTGAAGTAGTCTTGTTTTGGAGTTGATCCTGACCAAGGTGTTGCTTTAACACAACTTACATCTCTGAGTGGTCAACAACAGTGTCATATGGTGAAAGATATTGATGATCAATGATCTTGTATCTTTGTCATCCTGACAACATTCTCCTCTTTTCTTTTTGTCATTCTCTTTTGTCATATTGTATCACAATGTTCTTAACATGCACAGTCCTCAATGTGCAGCACACATACCCTATGTACAGCAACTACTGTGCCAAAGTACCGAACGTATATAACAAAAGAGGATAGGCATGACATTGGTCTGCAAAAAGTACCTTAAAGTGGAGGAAATTAACCTAGATTGTCTTTTCCTTTTGCATCTAAACCCCCTTCTGCACAGACAAATTCAATTACCTGGGAAAAGCATTGAAATTGATAGTACCACATGTATGGTCATCACCACTGTAATGTTTCACACTTTGTTGTTCAAGCTTAGCCCGCCCACAAAGAGGTCAGAGCCCTGAAGCATACTAATCCCTATTTATTGGAAACCACTTCCAGTTCTAATAATTCCACCTTGCATTAACTATGAACTTGTGCTATCCAGGGCATGGATGATGTCACCCCATCCATCCATCATTCTTAATTTAGTCAATACTGCAAGATGTAATTACAGCCTGTGCAGAACTGCACAATGGTTTACTTTGACAAGTGATATATCACAACACTTTATTTTGTTCCCTTTTTCTTTTATTTAGATTTTAAATGCCATCTGCTAAGTCTGTATCTAAACAGTGTGAGAAGTTTACATCTATTATCCAGCACAGTATTTTTGCAATCAGCACAGATTAGCCCCTAAAAACTAAATGCTCAATCTAATAGACAAACCTCTTTTTGCCCAAACTTATCCTATGTCAGCTCTTTAAGTTTTTTGTATACCATTTCTGCCTACTTTGTGCTATGTATGACTCACTTAATGAGTAATTATAAAACTGTAAATAAGATGGAACTAGAATACTTGTAACACACCCAACCTCCTAGATTTTTCTAGTTTGAATGCTACTTTGGCGACTACTTACGCATTCCATTTAATCACACTAATTGCATCGCCCAGTTGCATTTTTCATATAAGTAAATCATTACATATGCAAAGAAAACACAGGAAGTTGTCAAAATACTCAATTTTTATTCTTTTTCTCTTGCAACGAGATATATCACTGGTCAAGCAAACCAACTTGAATTCGAGTATCACATTCCAAAATAGAAATACATATACAGTAACAACAATTATGAGCTTTTATAGCTTGGAACCCATAGGTCATTTCATGCACTATCCACAGTATCGAAAAAAATCATAATGAGATTTTGACAATTCTCTCAGGTACAAAACATTCCCCAGCATGAATTCTCATCAAGCCAACAAGAACTACTTTATAGACTGTACAAAGAAAACCCTTCAATATTTCATTAAATTTGTTTTTGGCTATGACTCATTCCATTCCGGTTCAGTGCATTCTTAAGCAAAATAAAATGATTACCATCCTCTATCCTCTCTCAAAACAACCTTCACCTGTGTGATGTGCATAATGAACTTTTCGGTAGAATGCTCAAGGGATATTTCTCAGGGATACTGGGAGTGCACTGTAATTTCAAACCAGAAAGAGCTATCAATATATGCATCCTTATCTACACAGTAAATTTATATGGAAAATCTCAGGGTTTTGAAGCTCTGTCGCAAAAGTAAACTCAAAGCACTGTCCCCATATTGTACATGATGCTTCACACGTTGTAACCTTTGAAGAAGGTTCACGGTGGTTGTGGCTTTCACATTGTTTCGCAGGTTTCAAATTTGCAAGAAGCTGTGACACTGAGCTAAACGAAGTCGAAATATCTTCCGGAAGACATGGGTAGAACATATATCAAAAATAATAAATCAGTTTGTAGAATCATTGCAGGCTTCCAAGATACTATTACTAAAGACAATTTTTAGCAGGCTTTACAAGCAGCTGAAACCTTAAATGGACAACAGTATCTATAGAACACAGTTACTATTACAAGAAACACTGACAGTAAGGTGCATTCACAAACTCAATATGAATTTCAACCAAGGTTTGTTTTGGAGTTATCCTGTTTACAAGATTTGCAGACTTTCACCTCTGTTGACCTCAAATGACCTTCAACCTCCACACAAAGCAAATCATTTCTTCTACTCAATATGGTGCATCTACATACCAGATATATAAAGTTCATCCACCATATGGTTTTTTGTGTTATCATGCTTACAAGGTTTTCAGACTGTTGACCTCAAATGACCTTTAATAACTCCACAGAAAAGAATCCTTTTCTACTCAACAAGGTGCATCAAGGTACCAAATATCAAATTCACCCACTATATAGTTTTTGAGTTATCGTGTTTACAAGCCAATGCGTCACACACACGTGCCCGTACACACACTCCCCATCACTATTGCATAAATCCCTTTTGCATCTGAAAGGAATCAAAAAAACAAAATAATTCCAGACAAAGAAAAAGGACAACTTTTTGGGAATTTTTGGGAATGTTCTGTATACTTACACTTGGTCTCATCCATTCAAATGGCTTGGGTGGGGTACTGAAGAAGAGGGACTGGGTGACAGCTGGGAAGTCAGGATCCTCAAACAGAGCATTCTTCTGAAGCAACTGCTTGCGAAGTTGATCGTATGTTGGTTTGGGTCTAGGCATGTTGACTGATTGCTTTTACCTGATATGCATGAAGAAAAGAAAATATTGGAAAAGTGATCAGAAATGAATTTCAACATCTTGTAATTTATTATATGAAATGCATCTGATATCTTTAGAAATCTTACTGGTCCCAATTCTAAACAGATTAAGACTATTGCACACCTCAAAAATGCATCTATCTTAAAGGAAGAGGAGGTGGGCGTGGACCACTGACGTGAATCATAGTGGGAGTGGTTTTAAGATGTTTCAATACAAGTGTAAACCAAGTATATGGAAAAGTACAAAGCCTTCATCCCCCTATGAAATAGTAATTTGAAAGGCTTCCCCAGAGCATAGCCATATGTGGCAGAGGAGGAATGGGGAGGGGGGACCTTCCATTGTAACAACTGCTGAGACTATTCGAAAGTTCACCTTCTCTCCTTCTTGAGGCAACAAGGAATATATGGGATGGTGATGCCATGTGTGTATGTGTGCTACGCCTTGGCTTGTAAACACGGTAACTTCATATTTGATATGTGGCAGCACCTTATAGAGCAGAAGAAACCTATTGTTTTGTGCCAAGTTCAAAGTTTATTCCTGCAGGGGTCAAAGGTCATTTGAGTTCACCAAATGCCAAAGTGTGAACAATTTTGAGGTCATTTGAATTTTGAGGTCCACAGTGGTCAAAGTCAGAAAACATTTAAACATGTTAACTCACAAGTAGATATTGAATGAACTCCATATGTAATACATGGCTGTGCCATATTGTGTAGAATGACACTCTTTGCTTTCTAATGGAATTCGGAGGTCACTTGAGGTCAACAGAGGAACGCAATAACTCTAAATAAGTCCTTGAATGAAGTTCATATTGGGTATGTGGATGCACCTAAATTAGTGCAAGAACCCTATTATTTTCTGCTGGGCTCAAGGGTCAGTTGAGTTCACCCGATGCCAAAGTGTAAAAAATTTGAGGTCCTTTGAGGTCAACAATGGTACGAAAATCTTGTAACTTAAATTCAAAATGGAAAGCTTTAATTTACATGGATCTAACTTTTTGCATACAAGATGATGATTGGCTTTTCTATGTTACTAACTGCCACAGGATGTGATCTCTGCTCTTTAAATGGCTTTAGGGGGTTTTCCATTCCACTAATGACTGTCTCTGTCAACAACTTTCAGGCAGGTAGTACCTTTGCAATATTAGTCAAGTTATTGGAAATATATTGTTTTGATGCTCTGGTACTTGACTTTAGGACACATTTCCTCAGTTGCTCAGATATCAATCAGTTGATTCCATTGACTGTATAAGGCAAGGAATCAATACACCTGCTGGATTTTGGGGGGGGGAGTACTGAATGTAGTGGAGAAATGATTCACTGGTTGTCTTTACTCAAAGATTTATTACTTAAGTGAAACCCATGTCTTGACTCCTCAAAAGATAGCATATTGCAATATTTAATAGAATACTTATTAAACTGTCACCAATTTTCAGATGATTTAGGAGGAAAATATAAATGGGTCATGACCCAGATGTGCTGTGGTGGGTGGGGGAGGGGGTCATCTTGGTACACGGTTAACTAGCTTGACAAGTTACATTGCACAGTAGTGTTGATCGAGATGAGGCATGCCAGAGATATAGGATTCAATTTATATTTGGGAAGGTCAAAAGGTAAGTGTGGAGAGTTGTGTTAACATGACATTTCATTACATACAGTATAGTTAAAAGTCAGGGTGGGGGTGGGGTGAGGGGTTCTTACCATATCATAACATTTGTCTTTAAATACAAAATTCATGATTGTATATATACCAGTGTTGGCAGTGTATCATCAGTTTACAATACTACAGCAATAACGGTTTGTACTTCACATAATCTGTACGTACGTACTGTAACACAAGACTCTTAAGCTGAGTCAATATGCACAGTGCACTGTCACCCTTTTGGAATGCCAACTTTATTAAATGGTTGGTACGAGTGAGAACAAGGTTAAGCTGAGATACAAATAAATTAGCTTAACTTCTCTTGTATATACCTTACCTATTAACGGGAAATCCAAACATCACACACAAATGCAAATGACCCTTGGTATTCTACTTGTTCAGGGGGCGAAGTCCCCACCAGTATTCATGAGTTCATTACTATAGCTAACTGAAGTAATATGTTGGGACTTTAGTGAGGTTATCGAGATTAAACTGATTAAGGGCTATTCAAGTATTCATATAAACTATACTGTAATACCATATACTGTATAACTTCACAGGACAGTGCACAGCCTGAATGGGTGCTCCACTAATGCATGAACACCTCAACATGTATAGATTAAAACACCGTTTTTGTCCAAACTGAGACAACTTCATAGGTTTACTCATGTATGCATTTGATTGATCTTGGGATATTCCTCGTGGCCACGAGGTGAAACTTACAGTAAACAGTAAATGCAAAGCTGGCACTGTTGTTCTGTCATCTGCAAATTTTCTTTATAATTACAAATTGTCGATTTGCCATGAGGTCAATTGGAAATGGCTTAAAGAACATCACTATTGCTCCAAAATATGATTTACAAGTCAGATGATGGTCAATGATGCTCAAATTTTAAAGGGAATTTTATACTGTCACCCTCCAGGCTTTTTGTGTCACTAAGACATTTAAATGTTTGATTCAACAATCCTCAAGTCACTTGGGAATAACTTCGAAAGTCAGAACTTCCAGGGAAGTACTTGTGAGGACATTAAGTAAATTTTAGCATGCTGTAATTAGGGGACATTACTCATGACCTTTAAATCTGTTACAGAAGTAAATTACTAAATTTTCCACATTCTCAAACATAACATTCCTGTATAATAAACAACTTTTCCTACTGTTCCAATGCATGTACTTACTTCAAGAATTACTAAATTTGCATAATTACAAAACTGAACACGATATTGTACGGTTTATGTGAAATCATATCACCACAAAGTCAGCTACAGTACAGTAAGCTACTTGACACTGCAAGAGTTTCCTTGGTTTTTTGTTGGTACTGAATTGTATCCTGTATGCAGACGTTTACTATGACATTGTTCCGGAAGTAATCGCATAACAGTCATAAATTATTTAGTTCCTATGACCTTCAAATAGCAAAACCTAATTGTGTCTAGCAAAATATGAACAGCCATCATTTAGCAAAACTACAACATCGTTTCCCAAAAATAAAAACTAAGTGCTCACCTTTACTTTAAAACTGGAAGTTGACCCTATGAATAATATAATGCGTGCTTCTATAATTGATTAATCAATGAAAGATAACTGCAGCACACAAGCATCAGGAAATCAATTCCATACACACATAAACTCATTTCAATTGCTGTGGGGTGGGAGGGGAGGAAAGGGTAAAGTGAGGGCAAGTTTATCTTCATACATGTATGGCTAAAACATCTTTTGCCCTTATTCTCTCAATGAGTTTAGATAAACTATGATAACTTACTGCACTGCTATTCAATTAGAGCTGTACCAAATCACGCACATTCTTTAAAGGTCACCATTTTATTAACCTGACGATCATGCAAAACATGACTATTTTCAAAAAATAATCTTTAATAAAAGCAAAGTAAGTTTACAATGAATCAAGCAGAGAAAAACAGATTTTGCTGGCAATGAAACATTGACATGCAGAAAGAATTCAAAAAAATTTCAAGAGGGTTAATAATCTTATTTGACCCTCAGTACTTAGTGTTTTGGATTAAGTTAGATGACTACTAACTCTATATCTGCAAAGTTTGTATTGCATGATTACCTCAGCAGCCTACACATATATTAGTATATTACTGTACTGTCTTTGAAATTTGCTGCCTCTGTTTCATACAATGTTCCTCACAACTTAATAATGCTAGAAGCTAATTTCTCCACATTCAAATATCCTGTTAACTTAATCTCATTTAGTGGATACCACTGTACTGTAAGCTTCTCTATAGTCAAAAGTATTGTATGACCCACCAGACAAACTCAAGGCTGTTTGTCAAATGAAATTAAAATCTGTCACCAGATTCACTACTTGCCAGCTTGTACAGCATTGCTTGGACTAATTGTGTGAGATATGTGTGAAATGTGAAACACATTTGGATACACTGCACATGTTAGGGACTCAAAGCTTGTAGCCTCTGTATTTAAAGGGATCTCACACTCTGCACATGAAATTTGAAGGTCACTGTGACATGAAGTATAGCAAAACGGATTTAAGAACCACATTCGTTAAGAATGGAGAACTATGGATCAAGTGCATGATGCATTGAAGGAGCACCAATTAACAGTGTATATTTGAAATTCTAAAAAAACAATCTTTTACATTCACACACAATGATTCTTACCTGTCTCTTCTCTGAGCAAGGAAAACTAAGCAGTAAATAGCAACATATTTATAGAGAGTGATATGTTTAAACACCAAACCACATAATAAAATGCATACATAAACC
>JAAAKB020261698.1:0-10064 GCA_010014835.2 Apostichopus leukothele
ATATATATATATATATATATATATATCACGTTGTAGTAAGACGTAGGATTCTCCCCTCCCCCTCCCCGCCGTTCTCCACGGCCTAGGCCTACAACGTCTGTGTTCTAAGATCAATTTTATTAAACGTTTTACCATTGTATTTGACCACACTTCTTGTCAAAACATTTGTAACGGCAGTGGTCTGTTGGGAAATGAAATGTGCACATGGCAGAATTTTTTAAGAAAAAAGAAGCTTTTAGATTAAAAACAAATTCAAGCCTGATAAGTTGTTCTGTTGTTGGTATATAGAAAATACTGAATTATAATCATCTTGCTTTCAGTGGTTAAGCTCTTTGCGTAACATCTAAATCTGAGGCCACCAAATACTGCTTTTGTATTCTTTCAATTTTGTAAATGATTATACGAGCTCAGAAAAAATAATTGAATCGTGTGAACTGTGAAGGGAGGTTACTTTATATTGGTAAGGTGTAATCAACTGACTAAAACTGCATGATTCCAATCGTCGAGAGGTTTTAAATGCATTAGTGTAAAACAATGAAAACCAGAGTTTGAGGCGTCGTCCTTGTCTAAAATTGCATTTATTCGTCAAAATAAAATGAATACATTTCTAAATGTATTTATCGGCAAAGAAACAAGCTATCAAGATAGGAGGGGTGTGTGGGGGAGGGGGGGGGGCTCTAGTCTATTTAGGTATGTATATATATTCAGTTATCGCCTGCCGTGTTAGAGATATTGGTAGCTGAATGAAAATTTTGTATAAAATATGAACGTCAAGCAGGTTGATTTGACGAAACGATTTCCATGTAACATTTTGCATGTTGTTCCGGACTGGAGAAATGACGTCATCATCGATTCTTGGCTTCCAAGACTAATCCATACATTTAGACATGACATGCTGATTATCTAGTGATGATCTTTAAAGTTGAATAAATGTAGAGAATATTCTACCTGTTCTGTTATTTGGTTGAACTTCGACTGACTTCGTGCAGCTATGTAGGTTTAGTAACTGTTGTAACTGAGGAACGGTATTATATAGCTTGCGTCCAAACCAATTATAAATTTAACCAAATAACCAACTAGTCCAAATTACCAATTATTGCAATAAAATAACTACCGATTATGCAAAGTACCATTTATGCCAATTATACACATTACCAATTTAACCAATTACCGATTATAGCATTATCAATATAAACAATTAGCTAATTGCCAATTTGACCAATTTTATTACCAATTATTCAAATTAGTAGTATTGCATGTTCAGGTTGTTGCATAATAAATTAATTGCCTAAATATTTTCTGAAGGCATATAAAGTGTCTATTTGGTATAAATAAAACTCAAACTTACTGACTGATAATGTAATATAGCTTTATCAGATCGTGTTTCATTTTGTTGTTGTTGTTGTAAGTTTTCATTTCAGTTAAATTGCTCTCTAAATTTTGCGTATACATTCGAAATAGTTCATGTAAATGCGAATACACACACATAATTTGCAATTGTTTACGTTTATCCATAAAGTTGCATAATAATATTTATTTATTGACTCACAGATTTATGGTCTTATTATCTTGGAGCCGCTTTGGGTATACCAATTAAGGCTTTAACATATTAATTTAAATTATTATTATGCATATTCGTGGTTGCATATTTCATGAAACGATCGGTAAAAGTTTTTTCCGAGTCAACAAAACTCAAACAAATGCAAATCCGTTTATTTCCTACTTTTATCACAATCATGATTCAAAGTATTATATTTTTAAGTTTTTAATCTAATTACTGCTATCGCAATCTTTGAAACTGCAAACTTAATTGGAATCAATTTTCATCTTTGTCAAAATTAGAAGAATGTAAAGCAGGTCAAAGTCTTGAGGAAGTTTAATAAGAGATGAGTTAGGTTGAAGAACCTACTCAGGAAAGGGAATGCCTCCTTGTTTTGATCACAGTCACACCCTTGGGAGGATATGTAGATCTACATAACAGGAATCTATGGTTAACTATAGACTGTCACTACCCAGGAACAGGTGGCTGTTTGTGGTTTTCATTTTTAACGCGATCGAAGCAACACTCCAATACTTTAGTCAAAGGGATATTATGCAATCTTCTTTCCATGTTACTGATCGATCTAAAAAGATTTATAATTCGTTTTCTTTTGTTACCATGATTGCTCATTATGCATGCACCACCAAAAACAAGAAATAGCATTATTATAATAGTAGGCACGTAAAGAAGCGCTACTTAATTTGTAATATGTTACAATGCGCAGTGTACCCTTGACGAAGAGGAGTGGCTATACTATCGTTAACATTGGTGTACTACTTACACACCTAGCTGTAACAGATTAACAAATAAGTAACAATTACATGGCATGGGGTTAGATACATTCTGAAAATGTTGATTATCTAATTATTAAAACTGCTAATTATTAAAAATACAAAATAGCAGGTTGTAATTGACCCGGCAACTTGCTCAAACTTGAAGGATTTTTAATTTACTTGAGAGGTTCTTCACATTGTGAAGAAATCTGATAAATTATGAAATAATTTCAGATCATGTGATAATGATAGTAACATATAGTACAAATATACATTTCATGGAAAGCGAGCCATCATGTTTGCGCGTTCTATATAAAAAAAAAAAAGTCACGTTATACTGTGCCTATCTATCGAAGATAAGTGACGCTTTACCTCACATCGTGTTTACAAACCACAGAACACGAGTACAGTAGTTGACAGTTCTTGTAGAAAACTTGGATTTTCTTGCCCTACCTTACGTCTATGTAAATTCTGCTATCTATTTTGCGCGCCCTTTCATACTTTGCCGGTTGATTGCTATCCCCTTGTCTCCATAGTGATGTGTAATTTGGATCCTGTTCAACCATGGCGGCATTTGCATAAACACGTCGCTGAGACGGGTCATGTCTTGATATGTAACTAGAATTTGAAATTTCACTGTCAGATAAGCTGCTATGTGCAACAGAATTAGCAATAGCGGCCAGTCGTTGCTGACGCATGCGCATATTGACCGGGTCGATTACGCTCTCAGTTGTGACGTAACGTGCAGTTTCTTCTCTTGAGCTGACACTTACACTTTCTGTGCTAACCTCACTGAAGCTGTAACTAGAACCTAAGCTACTATCTTCCATTCTGTCATATGATGGCCTACCCGACCGTATCGTGCTCGGAGGGTGGATTTCACTTCTATGGCCGTACGAAATACTAGAGGGCGGGGTAGGGCATTCTTCGCGAACCGATTCCCTTCTACAAATCATGTTAACCAAGCGTGCTTTCTGCTCGTTCACTGTCTTCATTTGGGAAGGAATCAAGCCTTTTCTCCAAGCAATAAATAACGCAAAAACACATGCCATCGTCAATAAACATGTACATAAAATTGCGACGAGCAACCCACCCAGAGTGTATCCTATAAAACAGACGGATGCGACGTCATTTCCGTCGTTTCTTGCTAAACTTGACTGGGTGGATGAGGGGGTTAAATCTGAACCGAGAAACGGTCCACTTTCAGTAGATTTGTTGTCCTTATCCTGATCTGTGTTGCTAAGGTTCCTGTTACTGCCCGGGTCGATTTCTGTTATTTCTTTCACCGTGACAGAGACGATCTGCGACTTTTCAGTGACGACGGTTACAATTTCCGTTCTTCCATTGGCGCCAGGATTCGCGGTGACTGGATGCGCACCGGCAGGGAGAGTGGTCACGTTGTTTGGTCGCCCATGGGGCGGTTGGATGGTGGTCAGAACAACAGGTGGGTTGGGTGGACCCGCTCGTGGGTTTTGCTTAGGTGGATTTCGATTTGGAGTAACACGAAGGCTTATGGTCGCACTCGCTCTACCGGCAGGGTTAATGCCGATACAAGTGTATTCCCCTTGATCCCTGTTTTCTATTGTTTTAAAAAGTAATTCACCGTTTTCCGTTACCATGATCCGGTTAGATGGCCCGAATGTGTACACAAATCCACCAGGTGCCATCCAAGTGATCTGAGGGTCCGGGAAACCATTAGCAATACATGATAACTGGAGCGAGCTCCCAGCCGTCTTATGAACCTGCCTCACTACTGACTGGATAGTCGGGATTTCACATACGAAATCTCCCTGGCTTAAAGTTGTAATCCGTCTTCCTCTTAGGGCTACGGGCTGAGCTGCGCTGCATTGTGGGATTTCGTGTGGGTGGTGCGCAGGCCCACTGGTTATGTACCATTGCTGCAGTGCCTTCAGCCTGCAATCACATTGAAGTCTATTACCTGCGAGTTGTAATTTGTTCATTCTTGGCAGTGAACTCAGCGTTTGTTGATCAAACGTCTCTAATAAATTAGACTTTGCATTGAGAAGTGCTAATGAATGCAGTGATGCCATCAAAGGTAATCGTTTAATCTGGTTACCTTCAATGTTTAAAGTCCTTAAAGACGCTAAATGGACGAAATGTTCACTTCTTAACACTGTCATTAAATTACTTTGAAGTAGCAATGTTTCTAGGTTACGGAGCGGAGACAAAGTACCTAACGGTATATCGGCTATAGCATTGTTCGATAAATCGAGTTCAACCGCGTTTCTCAAACCATTAAACGCGTATGGTTCTATCGTTGATATGATATTCCCACTCAATACAACATCGCGCAATCTAGCGGTATTTTGAAAAGTGTTATTTGAAATAATGGTCACATGTGAATCAGTCATATCCAAAGCTGTTAACCGCGATAAATCATCTAACCGCGGAATCGCCGAGAAGCGATTCCCGTCGAGATCGATATCTTGGAGTCCACGCAATCCTCGAAGAAACTGTGAATTAGCAGATAAAACTAATTGGTTTTCTTGTAAGAATAACATTTGCATCGCAGACATCGCCGAAAAGACACCGTCTGGTAGATTTGTTAACCGATTACCGGCAAGATTTAACTCACGAATACCGACCAAATCATTAAAAGCATTTTGGTGGATACTGTTGATGATATTTCCTTGTAATTGTAAAACAATCAACTTTCCAAGACTGGAAAAAGCTGTCGCACCGATCTGTGTTATTTGGTTAAAATTAATTAAAAGTGTCTGTAATGACGATACAGTGTGAAAGGCGCGAGGATCTAACACGGAGATTAGGTTATTTGAAATATCAAGTTGAGTCAATCGTGTATAACCAGAAAAACTATTCTGCTTTATCCTTGTAATCGTATTTTGACCAAGTTTGATAGCATCTGATGATTTATATAGAGTATTAGAAGGAACACAAACCAGTTGTCTACTTTCGCAGTCCATAGCACGTGTATCCCGTGCATAACTGCATGTATTTATCACACAGCCTCCGTTAGTACTGGGTTGTAGCCCTTGAGCCCAACATAATCCACACAAAAATGAAACAAGCACGACAATCTTACAAATGAATAGCTCCATGTTTAGTTGAAACAACAAAAAGAAAAAGTTTCCTTTAATACCTAATTATCTGATGATGTGTAGTTTGGTTTCCAAAAGTGAAGGATTAGGAACATACCTCACATTGTGATTGTTGTGATAGTTATTTATGAGTAGAAACCACTTTCTAAGCTGTTCCTATAATCAAATTCTTTTAACAGCTGTCCCACCAAAAGAAAACTAGTAGATCCATGCAGGAGAATATTGCTGTAAAGTTACTTATCCGGGACTGTTTTACTGTGAGGATGTGAAAGATTGAACAAGCCAGAGGCTGTTATGCTGCATTGGAACTTGGACTTGTAATACCTTAATTAATGATCAAACGCGTGTGACAGTCATGAATATTCATTAGAGAATGTGTACTTGTGATTGGTTCTATTTATATCACCTTTAATCATAATGGACCATTTCCTGCAGGGCTGACGAACTATGAAAGTACGTTTCCTTCGCACCGTGGTGAAAGTCTTCAATATACTTTTATTGGCACGTAGATAGGCAAAGTAGTGTAATATGGGGTCCAGTACTACGTACACGTCTTTATTTTGCTAACACTGGGCCAATTTGTAATCAACTTGGCTGGATTTAATTAGGCATCATAAACACGGGAAATCTCATTTTCAAACCGGTTGACGTTTAATCTATTCGGATAATGACAAACGAACTACACTAAGTGTCTACGTATGGATGATATTATCATCACAAACTGATTTTGTTAAAACTGTGACAAAGTCATGCTGAGGAAGGTTCAGTCGGATAGTGGGGTGGGGGAGGGGGTGGGGTGATCTCTGGTACAGCTATCGGAAACGATACTATGGAACTTGTTTAAAACTGCACAAAATGTTAGTGATAATGTATTTTCTTGCAAAAAATGTTGAATCCACTTTAGTCCCCTCTCCCACCATTGATCCCTTCTAAGTAGCTGGTACTGTGTTAGCAATGGGTGACTCTTTTCTGATAACCATAGCCTGCGTAGTCCCCCAGCCCCCACCCCCATCCTCCGTACCTCTACGGAGCTGACTCTCTGATTCATCAGGTTCAATACATAGGTGATGGATTATCCAATAGGCAAATGAGGCAAGTGCCCGAACTGAATAAGGGGAAGGGGAGAAAATGGTACAGGGGAGGGGGGGGGGGTCATCTGGATGAGGGGTGCTGTCTCCATCCAGTTTGAGAAATGTTTGACTGTTGGTTGTACTGCATTTTTTTTAAATATATTGTCTGCAATTGGGGGAGGGGTGGGTGATGTTATTTTCGGGGGATAACCCAGCATTGTCTAAGGATTCTAGTTCTGCTACTGAAAGGAAGCAGTTTTGAATAACTCCTTTGATTTTCAGCTTCAAGTAACATCTGGTGAACAGCCAAGAGGCATTTAAATTGTAAATGGGTGCCAGCTTCACAATATGGTAATGGATGGATTTCAATGGTAACCTTACTGAGTATGGTACACCATAAGGGATATGTTGTCATACCTAACCTATATGTTGCTGCTGTTAACAGAAATGGTGTATTGCTTAGGCCTGTATGTAAGGTGCTGTTATGTAATTAAGGAACATAGCGTGTCTGGCATATGGTGCAGCAGGCTTCACAGGTCGCCGTAACGTATGTGGCCCGCATGTGTAGTGGTTGTCTAGCATATTCACAACGGAGGAAATAATACACTCCTTGAACTTAACAAACACCCAATGAAGTGAAGGAAAACTTCAGACGAGAAGGGGGTAATGAACGAGACTTTGAGCCGCGTATTTTTAGGATTTAATAATTTCAAATTAGGTAGCCTAGACTGAAGGGTGATTTGACTAGGGTACGCATTGGGATAAGCATACCGAAAGGCATAGCCCGACCAATATGTGTTTGACCTGTCATTCATTAATATGGATAGGCCACACAGGGCCGTAACGCTTCAGTGTAAGGAAAATTAATGGGTTGAGGTGACTGTTAAGGTTATCTTTGTAGGTATAATAGTGTTAGGGTTCAAATGTTGTTGAAAGTTATTGTGCTTCAATAAGTAAAAGAATACAATAGTTATTGCGGGGGTGGTGCAGAAAGGCATAGCCTCAACCTATGTGTATGGCCCGTTATTCATAACTATCGTTTCAAAAGGTCCAGGGTATAACATCTCTCTCTGCGTATGGAAAAGTGGTAGGTTGGGGAGACTGCTGAGGTCCTGATTGTAGGCCTCAGTAAATGCTTGATTTGGTCATGTGTCTGATCGACCGACTAATATCTCTTTGAATGAAGACACAAAACATGATTTAATTTCTCTTTATCTACTAATATATTTTCACTCAGCCACACATATACACAAACTGCACAAAATAAAACAACTGATTGCATCAGACATGATTGATGGTTGCATTAAATTAAATAATCAATTCCCAAGTAGAGAGGAACAAAGGGCATCATACAAAATGGAGCAATGATGGTAGTAAATATACATGCCAAATCATAGCAATAGTAACAGGGTCACACCATAAAAGGATGGTATCTTAATTACTTTGTATACAAATGATATGTATGAATAAACATGCCCTACCCTACCCTGCCCACCCCCCTCCCCCTCTCGGAATTATGTTGTTAAACTAGAAGATGATAATGAAGGTGAACCTTTGAATACAATTAATTAGTGAATACCTTCCATATATGTTTTCTAATAACCCAATGAACAATGTGTGTTCAATAATTTATGACACTTCAGTGGATTCATGATTCAGTTGATGTAACTCTAGTCTCCTGTATTCATTGCCACATGATTAATTTTACTTAGTATACAAATAATATGTATGAATAAATATGCCCTACTTATTTAGGTCAGTGATTAAACAGAACACCCCCCCAAAAAAGCCTAATTCTACAACATAGAACACATTAAAGTCATAAATAATTTATTTCAATAAAATTTTTAACTTTTCTTTCTTATACAGATAAGGCTTTAACTCTCATGCTGATCGGCCATTACTGTCTTGTGGCCGAAACGACCAATAAAATCTAATAAAACATTTGAATAAAATAAACCATTTAGTACTTTGCTGTAGGAATGCAAGAAAATTTATGGGAATGGAGTTGTTCTAACAACACATGCAACACACATGAAGGGGAATTAAGGGGTGGGGGGGGGGGGGGGTTGGCTGGCTCCATGACCATCCATAGAGGGTCATATAGCAGAGATCAAATAACAAAGAAACAAAACAGCTAAAGGGAAGAAGGTGGTCAATAAACTGAGTGAGTACAATAATCATCTCTAAAATCACAAAATCAACCAGATACACAACAAGGTTTGTTCTTTTTAGTTTTGCTGTCATTGAGGAAGTGCTTTCAGAATCGCGTTGACTTCCTCGGCTACGGCTGTCAACGCAAACTCAAACTGCTCCTGGAAGTAAAAGAGTAGACGTTGTTAATAAAAAAGTGAGTGTCTCCAAATTTTGTGGCGAGTGGATCGCCAAAAACAGGTATGTCTTACACCAGGGATGAGCCTGGGGTAAAAAAAAAAATCACGGAACTTTGCAAAAATTTGCGGTATAGGCTCCAGTTTGCATATGCTACAGTGTGTTAGGATACTAGTTTTTGTCCCGAGGTAGAAAAGAAATCACGGATATTCCTAAACTTACCTTGGCATTGAACTCTACCAGAAAATCAAAGTGCCTCTTCAGATCCGTGGCTAGGATGAGTTCCACGACTAAATACCGAAACCGTCGGAACTCTGCCTCATCCAAGGAACTGAGGAAGTTATACTCCGGCTTGGACAGGAACAGATTCCACGATGCGGCTGCATGGTGATTTTCGAGTACTGACCGATCGTTGTATAGAATGGCCTGCGGAAATTTAAGATGGAGGAAAGAATCCAAAATATAAGTTTGAAATATTAAACCAAGAGACGGATAAATTGACGAACATTTAGACAGATGCCATCTGACAAGATGACTTATATTTGACAGAAAACTTAATGTCTCGAGGGTTAACTTTATACTCCTAAAAACCCAAAATAATAATGCATCGCAGCTTTATGTAAACTACACCCAAATGAGTAATATGCTGTCCTGTCATGACCTTTGACCTCGTTACATGACCGTTCATCAAAGGAGGACCATTGATACCTTTGTTCATCATAATTATGTCCATTTACATTTTTAACCCCAATTATTAAAACATGTGTCAATATCAATTAGAAACTATCTATCAAATTGTGAAAGCGTATATTACAGCTAACGAAAGTGCAGACTGCCTTTTCGAAGGTTTTCTCCTTGGAATATAAAAATTCCATAACATTCAGTATTGTAAGCCAGTTTATACTAGTTACACTGAACTGGGAATAAAAATGACGGTCAGTTTGAATTTGATAGATGCCGTTATTCACTGGACATTGATGGAAGTGCGGGTCCATTAAAGGGTACGTTTAATGCAAAAAAGGATATTCCAATGTCCTAGAAATATAATGGTTCATACATCATGCTTTACTTCATCTGAACAGCAGTTAAACGTAACCCTAACTTTGAAACTCTCTGAAACTACATATATATGTGTGTGCGTGTTTATATATATGTATATATAATTGAAAACGTAATGAGAAGGAAAATATGTATCTTTCGAGATCCGGCTTTAGGAATCACAAATGATTTCGAGTTGGTTAGCATCATGTTTGATCTCTAGAGTAAGGCA
>JAAAKB020261709.1:0-10064 GCA_010014835.2 Apostichopus leukothele
TTTTTACGCAATGTCGAAAATTCAATAACTACTTTTGACGATGTATGAATACAGTAGTTTATACACACGATTCATGACTTGAAGCACGTGGTCAAAGGGACCGCGAAAATTTACGCAAGTTTGCAACGAAGAAATAACTTACATAATGTTAGTATTTGGGGATTCAATGGAATATTAATGTGTATATGTGAGCTATCAGGTCAAGTACGGGGTTGCATCATAAGCTAGCGTAAATCCTTCGAGGCATCGGTGGAATCTAGAGCTACTTCGATTGTCACGAAACAGAAGTCTCTTACAATCGTTAACAATGGTCATATTATGGTACAACATTTTTCACGGGGTTAAATTAAGCAATTAAATGGTATTTGTTATTTTCGCTATTTTCCAAGATCATTGTAGTACTTTTTGCATTGAATCGATGAGGGTGCTGACAGACCACGCCTGCCTACTGGCATCTAGAACCACTTTGATTATTACTAAATGTAATGAAATCGAATGAATAATATCTCTTACTTTCGTTTATGATGGTCATTTTATGGCACAAACCTTTCACGGGGTTAAACTAAGCAACTAATGGAAGTAATCATTTTTCTGATTTCCTTGTTTAGTGTAGTACTTTGATATTGAATCGATGAAGGTACTGCGAGAAAACGCCTGCCTGCTCGCAACTAGAATCATTTCCATTATCACTAAATGTTACAAAATTATAGCATACCACATTGCTCAATCGAGGATGTTTAATTATCCTTTCAACTTCGAGAAAACAAAATTAGAATATAACGAAATGTTTAATGCTGGATTTGCTTCACTTGTCACTTGAGTCATTAAACATTAATAATGAGGTATAGCTCGCACCATAATTTAATTGCCCAATGTCAACATAACTTGCACACCGAAAACTACGCCATTTCTGTCTATTTTCTCCTGTCCCTTCGGTATCAGAAACGTCTCGCTTCACATGGTAAAGTTTTTGCTACTAACAACTTTTCACGTAAGTTACGTTCAACCTTTGACCCAAGAACGAACCTCCGCGGCGACAGTGTCGAACTTTAGCCATAACGGACTTTCGAGATACCTTCTTTTGCTTCCTTGGAATACTCGATCATCAGTGCAATTGCATGACTGACTTTTTTTATTCGAGGTAGGCGGCATGACCTTTTCGACGGTGTGTATTTTCCAGCAGTCTGTTTGCCAGTTTCAGCCCTGTAATGAATTCTGGTTTGTACCAGAACGACAACCACCTGTTATCTGATGACAATAATAGTGATTGGCATATAATTTCGAAGTCGCGCTGAGGTATTAATGGAATAGATAATGAGGCATAACGGGGCCGATATGTGAAATGATGCGATCTTTGCCTTCTATGAAAGAACACCTTTTTTCAATTTCAGTACGTCAGTATCACGTTAAGATCTACAAACATGGACGATTTTAGAAAAAAAGAAGTTTTAGAGATCAAAGTTTACATATGTCAGTATCTACACAACACAACAAAACACAATATATTATAATCTACATCATACCGTCAGCACTCCTGATGATTGCATTCTGGCTGTCAATATTTTAACACTGTTAGTAACAACATGAATGTTGTTTAATTCACTGTATTCTTGGATTAACCTTAAAGGTATGCAGTTAAGACATGGTAGATTAAGGGCACATATAAGTTGAGGCACAAGATACGTTGGTTGCCATTCAATTGCCGAAACGTATCGGCTTAGGCTACTTTTCGTGCAATTTGCAGCTGACTATAATTCTAAATTCATTAGTTACACTTTTATATTGCGTTCCTTCGTTTTGGTCTGTAACATCTGTAGTTTTCGTGATAACGAATTAATATATTTCAAATTCACTATATCATATTGACACAGGGAACAACAATTGTAAGTTTGATTGTACCGTAGGGCAAATTAAATCTAAGTTTCGTTGCAAAATGTTTCTGTGTACTCAGACAGAAGGATCAAGCTAGGAAGTACTACGAACTAGTAGCTAAAAATAGGCTTGTTAGTGAATTAATCTAATCTACTCTACAACACATCACTGAACCGAATACATATATCATATTAAATAAATACTACTTATTTGATTGGCATTACGACATATCAATATCACATCCCAGTATTTCCAATCCATCAAGGCTGCCTACGTAGAGGGCCTTTTTAGGCCCTCGTAAAAAATTGTCACTGGGCCCCTTGAGTTTACACTCATTCGAAAAATAGGATTTACGATTCTTTATCCTACCTTTTCCGGGGCACCTTCATATCTTCTCGGGTTACGCCTGACACCGGACTGTAAACCCTAAATCAGCCCCGCCCCTCGTCAGGCATGTTAACTGTACATTGTTTTCAACATTGATTCGATCAGTCATCGATGTTTATGAAATTAAATTACTACTAGAGAATGGATTACTAATTTAGATTTTTATAGGATCAGATTCATACTGCGAACTGTGTAAGTACAATTTATCCTTAATTATATACCTGTATAAAACTGACTCCTTTTTGCAAATATTTTCTATCAGGGCAATATAGGCCTGTTACGAAGTTGTACAGGAGGTTAACAGCAGAGAGACAACAAAGCAGAAAAGTGTTAATTTAACCTTTTGAACTAATGAGTAGTGGTAGCGGTTATACAATGTTAACCAATGACATCTTCCATAATTTAGTTAGGAAGACTATATGGCGGTGATATTTTAGCAGCAATCGAAAATTTACGTCCACACACTGCTGTCGAATTTGATTAGATGATGGCAACGCTGTAAATAGGCAGTGAGAGTGGCAACACTTGCCTTTTATTGGGAATGTAATTAATTTTGAGCTAACAGAGCTGGGATGGTTTGGAAAAACCCATCTATGGATCTTTTAATACCATACAGTTTCAATGAAAACTCGCCGTAAGACGATGTGAAACGATGGCATAATGTCTCAAAGTGAACTGTGCAAACAGATTTTTAAATCTGGTGTTGATTGAAGTCTTTTTTAACCTTGTTGTTAAAACAAGAAATTTCTCCAGTGTATCATATTTACGGTACCTATTCAATATTTCTTAACGGTAATGTTTAGCCTTCCCAGATTCGTCACTGAAATTTCGATGGGAGGAGGGGGGCGCTTCTCGCTTGCCATGCCACTGCCGGGGGTTCAATGCAGGCGTACCATGCAGTGGGTCATCCCGCAGAACAAAAATGAAATTCTTTAATTAGATTAAATGAAAGTCAGTAGGCATGTGGAGACTGTAAGTTATGTTTATAATTAGGTCTAGACGTAATGTTGTGCTAATAAATAGGGTTTGCTTGATGTTAGATTGCGGGTGTGTGTGTGTATACACCACACACCGCGATCCATGTCTGAGGACGTCCTGGGACCGCATGTGGTCTCAATCTTACCAGACTGAGTGTATAAAAGAAGTCTTTAGACTACACGTATTGAACCGACTGACAATGAAGGTGAGATTTATCACTTGGATACAAAAATGTACTTTACTTGTTGATGTTGCATGTTCTGCAGCGTCCAAACTGGTAAAAATATACTTTGATTTGTTTATGTGAATGGTTTGCCTCAGTCTACCTATTTATTACAACATTTGCTTTCCTTTTCGAACTGGGAAATCAAAACTGATACCTAGTTAGGTGTATTTAAATTATGGATATGTTTTAAAGTTAGTAATATATTAACGCATACCTATTACTTGACGGGAGGCAAAGTCAGTCACCCGTATCAAGATCTAGACAGACTTATCCTGCTTTTTTAACTGAATGTACCACGGTCAATTTGTGTCATGCCATCATCTATTAAGTAGGTGCAATAAGGTGGCTAAAATCACAATAGCCTATCTTGCCATCATAAACCAAAATCACACAAAGACTGATATACATGGGCTTCAATTCTAGAAGGTTGAAAACGAAACAATAAATCATTACATTAATGTTGTAGGAAGCAATTTCATATTTCTGTACTGACTGTGTGGAAAGACATCATTAGGATTCTGCAGGTAAGGTTAAAGGCCATCAAGTTTTAGTAGAAGATTTACCGAGATATCGCTATCGCACAAGCAATTGAGTCATAAATGATCCTTCAGAGCGGCCATTTTGGTTTGGTTTGGGTTATATAAAACTAAAGCTGTTATCATACAACCAGCATAGCGAGCCAGTTGGAACTGGTTTCAGTTTACTGCAGCATAATTATACTATGACATAAAGTAAATATCGCGTGATCAAGTTTATTTGATTAATCTCAATTACACTATGTTGACTTAGTGAGACTTTAATGGCTACGTACCACAGTTAAAAAGATAGAACAGAGAATAATAGAATTTGGTTTATATGCAAAACAAAACAAAAAATATATTCTAAACATCATGGTTAAATTTGCAAGCTGTTCCTATATATCGTTAAAGAGAGATTGACATTTGAAATTGACATAGATTGTGTGAACTTGAAGAAAGCGGGTTTGATTTAATAGTTGTACACTGGCAGCACAATATGGTTTCCATTAAATGTTGCACTTTACTTTTACGTTGTACTAGATAGGGTTACAACTTTCCTATAAGGGTACGTGACTTTATCAATATAACTATACAACTAACTGTAGTGTGGTCTTATTGAAATTTTGTCCCAATTTTGAAGTAGGAAGTATGATGTAAATTTTGTAGAAAAGCAAAACGAACTGTGCAATTGTATTCTATGGCATGACATGACAACCCAAAAACGGTATACGAAGCAAATTAATTTCACCAGTCTGGGTGCTTTCTTGCTTCATGGTATATTCTTAGTTCTTATTTGAATCAGTCGATTGCTTTCTCGTTGTCTCTCTTCCAGTATATTGCTTGTACAACGAAATTCCAACAATGGCAAAGATCAGAAGCATTGCTCCTACATACGATGTCCAAAAAGGCAAGACATCTAGAAACAAAAACTGCCACAAGAATGTAACGACAAAAGTGAGGACGATGGTAACCATTGTAGCTGTATCCAGCTTCGCAGCCATAAGTAGGCACAATTGAGCCAAAAGGTAGCATAGTCCAGCAGCACTACCGTATATCCAGCCGTAAAAGCTCGGTAGCATCCTTTGGTTGGAAGCTGAACAGATTACTGCATTACTAAATGTAACAAACAGAGCGTTAGTCAGAACTGTTACAAATTTTTTGACTTTCAATTGCCGTTGTTTCCTAGAGCATGTGGTTGACACGGCAATAACTAATGCAGACCCAATAACATTCTTTGACGCATTTTCTTCGTTACCCTATCGTCGTTTGAACGTACAGTAGATGAGGTCTAGCAATGAAGACGACTCCAGATAAGGCAAGGAAATGAAACAAGGGTTCTTTTAATATAATTCAGCTTAAAACAGGAACAAATGTTAAAGACCCCTAGAAAATGGCCACTTCATCGGCGACCTCCACGTACGTAATTGCCAACGCAAACGTTATCAGGAAAACAGATAAACTAATGCCACTGAGAAGAAGCCACGAATAATGTGTTACTCGTTTTGGACGAGAAGCATTCGTAAAGAGAATATCTGAATGACCATTGCTAATGTCCACAAATGCGATTTTAACTTTTTAACTCAAACTTTTGACTTTTTATCTCAAACATTTGACTTTTTATCTCCAAGTGTTGACTTTTATCTCTAAATTTTGACATTTTATCTCAAATATTTGACTTTGTATCTCAAAAGTTGACTTTCACTTAGCTAGGATGCATGCTGCCTTGTAAATTTTACACTTATTAATTAATTTACAGAACACAAGATGTAACATGAAGTAGCCGTTTTTACGTGCCACATATATTGTTTACTGTTAAAATGAAAGTCTAGTACTAGTGGTGGGTTTTTGAGCAACAGTCTGAGCAAACGCAAGAGACGTACTTTACCTCGTACTTTCACCTTATTTTAAGTAAAGATACTGTATCGAGACTGATATGAAATGATTGATAAATGACTTTATAGAGAATAGGCCAAGATCTTATCTTTTTTCCTCAAAATGATCTAAGAGAAGAGATTTATCACCTATGT
Source organism: Apostichopus leukothele (assembly GCA_010014835.2). Lineage (NCBI taxonomy): Eukaryota > Metazoa > Echinodermata > Holothuroidea > Aspidochirotida > Stichopodidae > Apostichopus > Apostichopus leukothele. The sequence continues at coordinate 6,009 of JAAAKB020261709.1, forward strand.
AATCTGTTGGAGACCTGGAAATTTTTGACCAATGTGCTTGCCTGTATCCTGGTAAAATTATGTTCTAAGGAGGAGTAACTTGTGAACATGGAAAAGGTATAACGTCCGTGTCTTGATATTCCACTTTATGGTGCCATATGTGCCAAGATAGATCAAGTCTGCAATACTTCTCAAGTTTTACAAATTTGGTTTCAAATTCATACTATATGGTGAGTATGATTCGGTATAAGTATCAAATAACAAATATACACAAACAGTATGATTAACGAGTTCAGTGGGTAAGGTTGTATCCCTTCTGAATTGTCAAGCAATTATCGACATGATCAATTATTTCAGTTATGACAAATGAAAGACAGATGACTGCTTAAAGCTGTGAAACACCAAAAGAATATTAGGTGTACTGTTGTTACTTTTCAGACTGATAGTAACCGTAAACCAATCTTTTCAAACACCATATGTAACGTCGCTAATATGTAAACAGTTAATTCTGATATGTCTTTGCCTTTTCTCCCAAACATCGTGTAGTATTTACACCTTGTATTGGCTTACGAAATTTGGATCATGATCATCTTCAAGCAAAATTATTTTACATCGACTTCAAGATTTCAGAATAGGACCCATTTCTGTACTTCAGTTACTTTTTAATACATGGTCAACATGACTGCGAGGATTCACCTATCGACGCAATAAATCACATCATTAGTTATAACATACTGTCCTAGTCCTAGTTTAGAAAAAGAAGCCTGAAGCGTAACAACACTACATAAATGAACTGTCACGGTTTCGGCTAAACCGCGGCGTCACATGAGAATCAATTGCTGCTACACCGTATCCGGTTTGCCCTAGAAGAAACTCGTCAACTCGACATGGGTCCTGTTGAATATTCACATCGCTATATGTATAACGCATGGGATAAACATGTTTTAACTTGCCGTTACATGACGAGGGAGAACCCCTCTCATATTTGTCAACTCTCATATTAGCGACAACAAAAGACATGACGTAATCACACCGTCTGTACCTTAAAAGACGGCGCCCTTCTCATTCTACTCACTCACCTCATTTATCCGCCTTATTTAGCCGCCTCATTTACCCATCTCAAAAGAGGTTCAAAAACCACATACTATACAACTCATATGATCTCTAAAGGGGTTGTGATCGATTTTAATAGCGCGAAACTCGGAATATAGCGGTTAGCTCTTGTTAAATGTTTGGTGTATTGTAGTTTACTGCTCTTATGTGTTAAGTTCAGATGGGGATTTACAAATGTTTATAATGTTAGAAGTATACTTTTGCCGCTAGTACTATACTCGACTGTGGTTGTAAGCGCATAACCAAGCTGTAAGATATCGATGTTCAACAAACCTTTTTTAATTGGCTTAGAAATGAACGTGTTTATGGATGCTTTAAAAAACACATTACGTACTTCGCACGGTCAACCCGTTCCTTGTAATTAATGGTAATATTATATTTTAAATGACGTTTTCTTTGTATATTTATAAATGAAGGGAATGCTCCTAGAAGTTCGTCAACAACCTCCGCACATGCACACTTCCCTTATATATAATGCACGTGCAGATTGCGAACCATTCGCGTAGTTAATTCAAATTGAGATTGGTAAAATATCAGTCGAAAAGAAACTTCCTTCAAGTTCGCCAACAAGGTGCTGCTCATATCATACTGTGAAATGTTAGCAACGGCTTGCTAACATTCTGGTTTGACTAGTCCACGAGGAATCACTCTCCCAAATGTCGAGCGTGGTGCATTTCTGTTCGCCAAAGCTAAACATAAAGTTATCACTATAACATTTGTCCGAGTGAAGGAAAAACATACAACATCGTAACGATTTGTCAGACTACAAGATTAAACATATAACTGAAGCAACAAAAATACTGATATCTTTGACACCATCGTCAATCACGTCAGCCATTTGATTTCAATGTACAAAGGCTAACTATACGCATGTACACAGCAAAGAGAAACATAGTGCGTAATTGTCAAAATGGGCCCAATACATGGAATTCATTGCCCGACTGACTAGCGATTGTTACTCCAAGACAATAATTAAGTTAGATAATTTGCTTATCAAAAGCAGATCAACTCTGACCGAATAAAGAAAAGTAAGTCAAATGACTTCTTGACCATTCATAGACAAAGAACTGGCTAACCTGCTCATCAAACCATTAAGTTTTGGCAATATCTAAAGTTTCATAGCACAAATATCAACTACCTAGACTCAACTTACCCACTTTTTTCCTAAAAAAACGTCTCCAGCAACGCCCATTAAATTTTGACCACATGTAGTTTGCCCACTCCCTTTTATTGCATTTATTGATTTATTTGTTTATGTATTTGCTAGACTACAACGGTACTAATGTAATGGGTCTGCTGTCTATGTATTGATGCAGGAATTAACTATATATAAATATTGCAATTTGCATGGTAATATTCATGGTGACTCCTATGTATAGCTTCTTGTGTTTCATTGAGTAGTATATAATGTACCGTTGTAATACTGAAAGTACACTTCAGTTTCTAAAAGACTGTACAGTACTCTACATGTAATGTACACTTACCATGAAGAGCCAGTGTGTTCACTTAATATAATATTAATTCTATAACCCTTGCAGTTGTTAACGTAACCCATACAAAGAGAAAATCTTTCAAGTAGAGGTTAATATATTGAGGACAGTAATTGCTACTGTAACATGCTTCATTCAGAAGTCACGCAATTATTCATTATGGAAAAAGTAGTTTCCTCCTCACAGTTCTTTTAAAAACTAATAGTGACGACATGCACAATGAGCAATGGCAGTGTTGGATCAACCATAATTGTGGTCTAATTTCCTTTCCCTCCTGTATCTGATGATAAGTTATGACTAGCATATCGAATGTCTAAGGCTCACAACAAGAACTCTTCTTGTACTGTATTACGATTGGTGACTGGAAAGTCGATCACAGCCTAAATCATATTTGTATAAGACTATATTATAAGTGCCGTAGACATGTGTCCAACTGGCATCATATTACCCTACCCATACTACCCTATATTTCCCTACAATTCTATTGTTATGATGTATCTATACGAAAAGTAAATATCAATCAGAGTTGAGTGACCGTATCAGACAATACATGAACCTTACTGGTGTTTTGGTTCCATATTCCGAATAAGTATTATATCATATATTGTTACGAACGTACAGTTTGAAAGTTAAATACGTTTAAAATGACAAAGCTTGACATGCTCTATTTGCATTGAGTTCCCTGGACATTTAAATAATGCAGCCTGTATGTACTTATCACAGTGTCTAGGTTATCAATGTTATGCAGATGTTGTTTGTTGATGCACATCATATGTTACCTATTGTTGTGCCGTAAAAGAGGCGCATTTTGCCTTATTCTCAGCATTGTTGTACCTATACGAACATTTTATGTAATTGCATTTAAATCGGAATTCGTAATTAAAGTTATAGCTAGTTAAAATCAGTTACAACAATATTAATGAGTGGATAGTTTACGTACTATAAGTCCAGTTTGCGCATACCCCGACCCTGCATCTCTGTCTATGTCTATAATAGTTAATGTAATGTACTGATCGGACTCGACTCAGACTCTGGTTCTGTATATAAGGGAGTTTGTGGGTAAAGTGGTAAGAAAAGTTGAGGAAATATTATCATTCGACAACCTATATTTTATGTTAGTATATATCATCTCTCCATCCACGGTAAAGGCACTCCCGTAAGGTAAGATTCAGTTAAAAATCCGTTTATGAGACAATGCCCCCCCCCCTTTTTGTGCTTAAGAAAGTCAAAAATAATTCAAATAACTAAGAAAACTGAAATTTTGAAAGTGCCCCAAATTTGGTTGAAAAAGTAAAAGAAATAAAAACTACTGAAGAGCATTTGAATTCGTGGTAAAGAATACACGGAGGTACATAGGCGTAGGAGCCCAATTTGATTTGGGGGTTGGGGGGGGGGGGGCCGGTAAGGACATGCCCGAAAAAAGGACAAAAATTTTCCGCGCCCCCCCCGTGGATTCACCTTATTAATGCGCAGC
>JAAAKB020261730.1:0-10062 GCA_010014835.2 Apostichopus leukothele
AGTTTATCACGCTGAGAGTTTCGCTGATTCCAAATCAAAGAAATTCTAGGACGGACATTTTCGACAGAGCAACTCAACTCCAGAGGGTTTTCGTATAACATGTAGCATATTTTACTTTTATCTTGACACTCTTCAATCACAGGATATTCAAGTTGCGGCTTAACTGTTGAATGTAAGGAAATGAAATTAGCGTGTAGTGAGTAGTGAACGAATATGATTTTGTACATCTATTATGCATCAAAGCAATCAACTTATGTTAAAGGTCCACTTAACATCAATACAGACAAATAGAAAACTACTTAAAAGTGTTAAATAAACATCAGCTTTATATAAGGGCAATTCTTAGTATGGTACTGGCAATCACTCCAGCCTCCTGGACTAACATGTTTGTCTTTATATAATTATATATCGATGATGAATGTTTGATTCATCACATGTACATACACGTTGCATATTTACCTTTGATGTCTCATCGTTTCATTGCATATATCTGTTAGCGGGGTAATTATTATAGAACCTACCTTCCTGTAATTGTTTCGTGCATTCACATAGAGTGTTGCTTGATACAAGCCTATAAAGATTCCTGTATGTTTGCTGACTGTTGAGTCGGCAAATTGAAAATGTTAAAAATTATGTATCCTGTCTGTCATCCATAGAAGACTCAGATGGAAGAAATTTTCCAATGGAAATGGACGATTTATTTAAATAATGAACACTTTTCATACATTAAATGAAGAATGATGAAAGTCTGAGGTTCTTACCAAACAATTGGACTTGAATATTATACTGCTTCACCTGTATGGATACCGAAGGTGCATGGGTGACAATGAATACTCCTTCATGTTCTACTGTTACGTTTCTAACAAACAGCGATCCATTTAACCATACATCGTAATCCCCAGATCTAAATCCAGGGCCATCTTTTTCATCTTTTATATAGGTAATGAACGCAGAGGATTCCTCTTCTGTTGAATTGAACCACTGAACTCCAAGAAAACCCTCTTCGAACGAACATTGGATAATTCCTGGCTGATGTAGCTCGAGATACTGTTCGTTTTCACAACCTTGGCCAACAACAGCAGATGCTGGACAGAGAGAAAACAAGCAAAACTGGAACGTTTTATACCTAAATTCTCTGAGCAAATCAATCAAGTAGTGATTGCTTCTTATAAGCGCTAGATACAGAAAATGCCATGATAGTTATTCTTTGGAGCTGTATTTCAGGTGCAATATGCACTGTTCACTAAAAAAGAGTTAAGTATGACTTACATCAAACATGTTAAGATGATAAACTTTCTAATTTCCGTTTAGAGGCATTGAAGACTTGCCCCAAACCGCGTGCGGCCATCTGAAAAAGTTTTGTGCGTGTCGCTACGAAATGCAGACAGTACCGTAATTATTATGTTATTATGGCGTAATGAAACATTATACCTTATTATCTTTAGCTGGACCTGAGATGTCCATCGCTGTATCGTTTGTCAGTATACTGTGCTGTGGGTATTGTCCGCAGCTGTATGTACTGACTGTACACTAGTGTCTAATTACCGACGGTAGCAAGCTGTGTGTGTATTTTCTGGGATTGATGGTGGTGTCTAACACTTCTGTTACACCTCATTTGAAATAGGTCAGATTACCGGCATTAGACGTTTCTTTTTGCGCAAGTCTTCACACCCTTTAATCCCTCTCCAAATTGCCTGTTAGTATGCTTTCAAAGCAACAAAACTTGATCTCCTTACTCTGGGCAGCTCATAAGTAGACCAGAAAAGTTGAACAGAACCTTTCCATACTTGAAGGAATCATGCAACATATGATTGGTCCATAATTACACAACGGACATCACCATCTAACGATAAGGGTTGATTGATGTAGTTTCTACGGGGCTTTCCAACTAAGCTATAAATAGCCCGGGACCTCCTGGAGCACTAGCCTTAGTGCACAGCAATAAAAGAACAGGTTGGATAGGCCCAGCGGCGCAAGTACGATATTGCCGTGGCCTAAGTGTCATGACTTTATAGTAAGAAGAAATTGGTTGACAAAATATATTGCGAATTATCTCCCATTGGTTAATCACAGTAATTTTATCCTAATATTCCTCAACTGTCTGGAATTTTTGAATCATGCAAACCAAATTACATGAGTAATTCCTTCAATGGGGGCATTGCACTGTTAGGTTTGAAAGCTAGGCCGCAGAGTAACACACTTCAAGTAAGTTATGAAACTTGGTCATAGATCACTAAAAATATTATTGGGGAAAGCATTGCATATACAGTTGCTTTTGAAAAAGCAATTTTAGGGTATATTAAGTAGTCAACATTAATATGCAGCCTTGGGATATAAATATAAATATAAATGTTTACAGTCTTAGCATCATGACTCTAGGTCTGCACAGCCTATACATTAGTAACAGTAGGCTTACAGTATGTATGCCCTTATTAGTATAGGCCTAGTTGAGTTTTAGGTGGAATGCCAAATGAGTGGGTACCCAGGGGACCCACCAAATTAGGAGATGGGTACGGTACCCAGAAGCAACCTCTTTGGACCACTCCCATCACTACTTAAAAATTCCATCTTACTACCAAGTCTGGTTGCACAAAGTTGCCACAAAGCATTTTTAATGAAAACTTAATTTAAATCCACACATTCAATGGAATTTGTATGATTTTGACACTGGTTTTGATTTCACGATGGAAAACAATCCATTCAGATGCCATCAACTTGATGTATGGGGTGGTAATGTAGAAGAATGGGGTGACAAGAATGGGTTGTAGTCCAGCACATGGCACAGGATATAGGTGGTCGGTGCTGAAAGGTATAAACCCAAAGTATGATCTACCCACGATACAGAGTGCAATGGTTGTGTGGGAATGTAAAAGTGGGAATGAAAAGGTAACTTTGACAAAATGTTTTCTTATACAGTTAGGTGAACTCGAGTGACTTGGCAGGGAGGATATGTTGTTCCATACATAGTTAATACATTGCAGACTAAACTGTCTGTTGCAAATATTTGCAGAGTCAACTGTTGTTGGACATATCAAATTAATTGATAGTTAAATGGTCTCCAAAGTTTAGCATAATTTGCTAAAACTGTACAAAAGTATTTTCTTGGAGAGTCATACCCTCCAAAATTATTCTGATTTATGCATTGACCAAAGGGTTAAATATTAGACAAGAAAGAGGGAGAATGTTTTCAAAGGGTCAGCAAAAAATGCTTATTGAAAGTTTGGACAAGAACCACAAATATCTAAATTCTAGCATATTTAGAGGGGCTATATATTGACAATCTAATGTGAGAGACTCCTGAATGCTGTGCAAGCTTGATCACTTGCACTCTACCTGTACAAACCTTGTAGAATAGGTTATGAAATTTAAGTGGAGTAATTAGTGATACAACCAGTGCAGAAAGTATACAGTAGGCAACCATGTTGAACTAAGTGTAACTACACTTAATACCATCAATACCCATTTTGGTGATAGCAGGAGTATATGCAATATACACTATGCATGTAAACACTCATTATGGAATGTATTGCTTCTACAGGTATAGAGTTCTGCAGTCATTGAGAGTACTGAAAGTCTGTTCTTGCTGGAAAGTTTACATTTAAGCGTCCAAACATTGTCAAGAAATTTTTGTTTAATTGATTGGATCATAGCTACATTGAAACATTCTTATCACACATCTAATGAATATTGCAACCAGCCATGTACAATGCATCTGTACATGACCAAACAATGAGTGCTTCTTGGTACAGTGACGAAAGAAGATTTCAGTAGTCGAATTATCCAAAGATGAATTCCAAATACGCAAATACCATTGTATAAATCACAAGCGAGAAGGATTTATTAAAATAGGGTCGGTAGGTATAACAACATGCTGCACGGCATAAACTTTATATCCATTATCATTTCCAACTCTCTTGTTTACCAACGGGCCTAAGTATACCAGTTCACCAATCCAGGCTTAAAGAACATACTTGAACCCAACCTTTTTCATAGGTCTACGTGATTTAACGGTTTTGAACAACTTCCCGAAATAGCTAAGAAAATCTAATTTTTTACATTTGGGAAACCATCAATGGGCTAATGTTACACCCAAGGTTAAAGACTTGAGCAAGTCAAAATATGACATCATTGACCTATGTAAAAGATGACAACAAGCCCTTTCACAATCAAAAGATTATTCAAGGTAGCTTTTGATGTTTTTGCGAATCTTGCAACTGTAGGCAAAAACAAAGAGAAAGACAAACCAGAGAACCTACTTCCTGTTCTTTTAGTAACGCTTGGTCAGACTTCTCAAAACAGACAAAACTACTCAGTGTTTTCTATGCTAAAGGCTTATGAAATACGTCTACAGGTTGAAATGGGCACCAGGGCAGGAGACACATGCCCAGGGAGGGGGAGGGGACAGCATGAAGGCCACATCTGTGACCTTTGACCCTCTCTTGTAAATTTGGCCTTGTTTAAACAGTCCTTTAATTGCCATACACCAAGTTAAACTTGATGTAATGTCAAGAGCAAAAAAAATGTCCTAAACTTGTGTTCTGTCTGTGGATAAATTACTTTAGCATTAAGTGGCAATTAGCATCCTAACATTAACCTGCACTGTGTGGACTTCTTTCCTACCCTCCACTCTTCAGTCTTTCAAGTGGCCAAACATTAGAGGATGAATCTAGCTAATCTAGCTTAATCTAACTTATGCAGTACTACATTATGTACCAAAGTTTGTTTTTTTTTGTAATGAAAATCAATGTTCAAATTCAGAGATCTATACACATATTACTAGAAACACAACCAGCTGTCATCATTGTTTGCCTTTAAATAAAGAAACTACTTAGTCACACAGTGACCCTTACATGACATTATATGCACAGCATACTACCATGTACCCTGTGGTGAGAAACTGTAAATTATCAAATATTAACCAGAAAGCCAAAAGGGTTAATTTAGTCTTTGCCACATTTTACATGAGAAAATGTAAACACTGCCTACAAAATATTTAAGTTCTAAACACTGTTTGCTTCAAGTGATCAGCAAGGTTCCTATACTCATGCCCAAGGTCCACACATAAGACTTTGAGTGGTGTCTACTGGCTACCTTCTCAGACATTCACCTCTGTCGACCTGAAATCACCATCGAGCTCTACAAGAACCAGTAGGGGGCATATTGAACGAAACTATGGTGGATCCTAATACAAGAATGATGTTCATGCCAGCTTTGCTATTGGGGTTACCCTCATTTCAAGTTTATCAGACATTTGACCTCTACTGACCTCAAATGACACTTGACCTTCACAAATTTAATCTCATTCTCGTGAATCTACATAACACATAGGAACCCCATCCAAGCTTTACTTATGGAGAGTTATCATCATTTTAACATGGTAAGACTTTATAATCTAAACTGTGCTATTATCCTCAAATGACCTTTTACTCCTGCCAAATGCAAAAGTTGGCTTGTACAGTATGCGCAAAAGCTTCTAAAACATGAATAGCATGAATTCCACCCCGGCCTTACTTTATATCAGATTTTTCAGATTTCCACCTCTGTTGACCTTTTAAGGATTTTTGACATCCTCTCCGTTCAAATTTATGTTACATTGAATATTTACACTTGTACCTTTCTATTGATATATGGCACATTGTATTATTTTCTTTTCGGACTCTGTAAAACATGATCAAACCTAGCACTTTTAGACAAGGAATTTGCTCTTTTCTCAAAGATGCCTAAGCGCTCACGTGACTGCAGGTCACCCTGTGACGTACATGTGCGGAGTCGGTTGAGGAAAACTTTCGATCAAGCTATTCACTTCAGCATTAACACTACGCCGATACGACACTCTGTCATACTGTTAAAAATCAAAATGCCAACGAATTGTGTAGTAAGAGGCTGCAAAAACACTTCTGAAAACCGATATCAAAGTTTTTCTTCATAGTTAAGAAAAGGTTCACTTTCTTACGAGAAGTATGTGGAAAGTCCAATGTTATTGTTTCGCGTTCGCGGTTCACTCCGCAGAATGACGTCACACGGTGAGCTGCACGTTCACGAGCTTTTACGCATCACGTTTCTGGTCAGTGAGAATCTGCTAACTTTGACATCAAATTTCTCAAAATTACTATCTGTCTCGACTAAACGGGAACCACAGTTTTGTGTGTGTACTAAGGTACTTAAGTATTTTATTCCACCTCCAGCTATGCATTTTTGAATGAAGCTCTGTGATCTCCACTTATTTCAATCGGGTTCTCGCGCTCAATAACTTGGATCTACATGTCAAATACAAATGTCTCCGAGGTTCAGTGTCGTATAATAGACCCAGGGAGGTTCCAGTTCTTCTACAGGGCACATCACCATACATAGAATGTTATAGACTATACTATTGACAGTAGATTCCAGACCAGTGTGATACAATGCACTCATGTTGTCTCTACATTTACAGTAGGCCTTACAGGAGGTGGATGAAGATAAAAGGAGCTGTGAGCACTTAATCACTCTATGGCGTAATGTAATATCAAAATATAATAAGTGTTTGCAATCCAAATGAAAAGACATCATTTCACCTTGTCATCCTGGTAATCTGACAGATTGTCAAATCAGTTTGATACATTTATGACAAGATGTCAGAGTGCACATGTTTTAAAAACTGAGGGTCACTCTGTGGTTTGTTTTACGTGCAGATTATGGGGCGACACCAATAACATCCGTTAACATCCATTTAATTGCAAAGAGCCATGAACATTGCATTGAAGTATTTTGTTGTGAATAAAACAAATTCCCTCTTGAAATGATAACTCCATTTAATATTATTCTAAGCTCTACCCTGTAACTGGCGAGAGATTCTACCCCTCCACTTGAACGCTGTGTGGAGATCAAAGCATCCTTTAAACCTCAATGTCTCGATAAACAACTCCAGCATGGTCTGGCACGGAGTATGATATAAAGTTACCTACTGAGCTACTACACAAACTAACAATATATATATATAGATACACCCTAATTTAAGGATGTTAAGTACATTACCAGTGACTGCTACTGCACCACATCAGAACAGACTGCTAGGCAAGAAAATAACCACTGTTATCCAAGTAAAACTACAGCATCACACACCCCCACCCAATAACTACTTAACTGCTGGAGTACTGTACATGTATCCAAAATTCCCTGAAGTAGAACAACTGAGGTCTGATGACGAAGTACAGCATTTGAAGCTGTCACCGCGTTTTGCTTCAAACTTTAAAACTACTCTTTTCGGGCAACTGTAACATGCTGTCTGTACGACTAGTAGAGAAGTATTGGATGTCTTGTGCAAAGTTTGCAAACAGTGCAAAAAAAAGTTGCTGGTTGTAGTTCCTTACACACAATGGAAGCCACAACATGCTGTAAACCTACTAATACACAGTTTTACTTTCTCTGAACTTTGGCCAACTTTTGACTGATAAAAGTAAAACTTCCTTGTACAGAAGGAGTGGCCAGTACTGTATGGTAAGTGATGTGGTGTGTATGTATGTCTACCTTGATTACTGTTGAGTGTGTGAGTGCCTGCCCTTCGAAAATCATATTATTTTCTTCTCTTACTGTACCTCTCCTAATTCCGCTCGGTTCAAGTTTCCTCCCTACTGCACTAGATCGTTCAGAATACTGGGAAGAAGGTTAGGGTTTGTCCCTTGTATCTTGAAATAACATCAATGGAAGAATATGAATGCTAAAGTTAAGGAAATTGAAGCAATTCTGAAGTTCTGTACCACTTTTGCAGAAGTGCATTACTATTGGCAGGGAATAATTTAATGTTCACATTGCGAGGGGCAGTTTCCAAGTTTATAAAAACATAAAACACTAAAAATTGTATAAATATGTTTTAATGCATTAACTAGTGTCAAAACTTGCATCTACAACTTTGTATAATTTGTTCAGCAAGCTACCCATTTTGCAAATCACTTTGTTCTGCCATACAGGATAATTTTTTTTTAACCCCGATTGGAAAATGACCTGATTGAGTTGAGAGGGTTGGATACCCCAAAGAAACCTTCATTGCTTTAATTGCTGGTGTGAGTGTGAACACAAGCCCTAGTACCTATATTTCCAAAAGTATATAATTTATACTTTCGATAATTAATTTCTTCATTAATGAAACACTTTTGGCAAAATTAGCTTGCTGAAACCTTCTCATTTTTCATGGTTCATCAGATGAGCAGCTTAAACGAAGTTCCATTTTTGGAAAATGAACGTTTTTTTGTGTTTCCTTGTTAGGAACACAGAGTACCACTTCAAGGGCTTGCCTGAGCATTACCAAGCTGCCATGATATCGATTTCCAACAAACTTTGTTAATTGGTTTAGAAATGAATAAATGAACACATACATGTTTATGAATACTTTTAGAGCATACAGCACCTTGATTAAATAGTGACTTAGATCCACCAACCCTGTTGTACACTTTAGCCACAGCTCATATATATATATATATATATATATATATATACTATAACGGTACTGTAGTACACACAGTACAGTATGTGGAATAGTGTACATGTCTTCAAACACCTCAATTTCATGGTTGCCTGCTAGTGTTATTTGTTTTTAGTCATAGTTTACGCAGATAATAAACCTTGCTATACAATTTATCAGTTGGCTTTAAAGTGAACTTTAATAAGAAAAGGGAATTATTGATATACCAAAAAGATGAGCTGATGGAAAATTAATTATGGCAACAGATGTTTGCTCGTTACATGCACTTAAAGTTGTACCACAAAGAACACACGCAACATAAATGTACCTCTTAGAGTGTGTACAGTATGTATGCCTGTGTTCTCCACTGAAATATCTTTCTACAGAATTCCAGACTGGAATTACTTTATAAGAAATAATTAACCCCCTGAAAGTAGCTGGTCTGCCAATTAATGCTATTTACTGTTAAAATTAAACCAAACATGTCATGTCTCATTTTCATTGAACAAGATACATTGCGCCATATGTTCAGCAATTTGTATACTTTTGTAGAAAATAAATACAAATTATGAGAAGCTTCTCGTTTCAACAGAACTGTACACTCACACCGAAAGTAACTGATTAATATACTTTACTCATTGATGATGTACTTCTTCTGCTCACAATGTCTCTAGGAGAGAACTTAAAATTGATAAAGTTGGACTGTATAATGTGTGCTAATGTATACTTGTTTGCACAGAAATGTGTAGTTACATACATGCAGTTAACTGGTATAGCAGGTAAGGGGTGTAAGGAGAGTTTAAAGGGGGAAGGCAGGTAAGGAGAGTTGGGGGGCAGGTAAGGGATGTAAGGAGAGTTGGTGGGGGAGGGATGGGGTGTGAGGCAAGCGGATGAGGTGAGGAGGGTTGATATCTACATATTACAGTGCCCAAGTCTGCTATTGTGTTGATAAATGTATTTCCAATGTACCAATAACTGGGAGCTGATGGATCAGTACTCAGCCACAACTCCCTTGTGGTTGGCGTGTACTCCTTTGGCATTGTAAGGCAACTCCCTGCATCCCTTTCATAATTCAGGAGGTCCAGTCTTTTTTTAACAGTTTATCCTTATGCTACTTGAGTTCTATGTATAAACATAGATACTCCCATCTCAATGGGGATTTTCAGAAAAATGATGATTCCATTAGATACTGTCAAAGTCGTTACAAGGTTGGCTTGACAAAAAGCTATTTACTTCATGGACCTATTGAACATATTGAAAATTTTCAGCAAAGCTTTGACATCATTCATTATTATTATTTTTTTTTTTTGCCTATAGATCAAATATCTCTAATCAATACACACTTTTACAAATTCAGATTTGTCTGTTGTAAACATGACTTGCAAGGTCTACTTCTGCCAGCAAAAAAGTTACACTGGTTTTATACTGCATGTTCAAGAACTTGTAGCTTGTGTAGTACTCTATGTAAGCTGCTCTAAATGGTAGAGGTACTTCAGCAACTCACAATAAAAAAAAAAGTTGCAAGGTGACAAATATGCAACTTGCTGGTAGATGCCTCCATCATCACAAAGATATTGAGTTTGGCTACACAAACTTGACAGTAGGTATGTTGTATGAACAGTGTAACT
>JAAAKB020261740.1:0-10062 GCA_010014835.2 Apostichopus leukothele
GTCACAGAGAAGAAGAAAGCAGCAGTATTGGTTTGCAGCATTTTTTACCAAATGTATAGGCTACTGATGAGATTAATGAAAATATGACAAATCTTGTCACTTTTTAAGCTCAGAGACAGCTACTCAGAGAGTAACTGAGAATTCTGTAAGAGTTTGACAAATATCACCCAGAAACTGTCTTTTTTAGTAGCGTTACTTAGGCTGTAGTGGGATTATGGTATTGGAAAACATTTCCAATTTAACATTGTTAAACACACTACTATTAGGAGAAATTAAATTATGATATTTTAAAAGGCAACACCAAAAGAAATATTTTCTATTTGAAAAAAAAAAAAAAATTTAAAGTGGAGCCTAAAACAACCAGAGAAAAATTTAAAAGAGGAGCATACTAAATTTTAAAGCACCTATAATATTTGGTCAACACTTATTAACACACCCACGGTCAGTCAGACACTCTACATAGGGCTGCAACTTGGATCGCACCGGACACCTTCAGAATTTGTCACCGCATGAAGATCAGTGAGGGAGTAATTGATGAATTTGATTCCAAGCTCAAAATTGCTTCCCGCATATACTTTTCCACAGAAGAAGCAAAATTGCAAAACATCAGAAAATTTTTGAACTTTAACTTCGGTATCTGAAAGATACTTTGTCTAGTCGAGTTAAATGATCGACAAGTATCCAATAGCATCGTCAGATATTACCCAACTTTACATAAGATATTTTCAACAGTTAAAGGTAATGTAACAACCTCAACATGTTAGCTTTCAAGCATATTGTTGTATACCCCCATCAGTTAAAAATTACTCTTCCCTGCCAGATACACATTACATGAGAGAACATCTCTTCCACACATTTTAACAGGTGCAATGTTGAAAGAGATACAATATACGGCACTTTCATCATGCTAAATAGTGCAAAATCAATGAGTAATTACCGGAATCACATGAAGACGATAACAGACGACAGAGTTATATATATATATATGCAAATACTCGAACAATAAATACAGAAAGAAACAGGAGCAATGCAACTGATGACTTTCAAAAATCCAAATCCAGTGTTTTTTTTCAGCAATCTGACAAGTGTGGGTATCTCTACGTCTTGTGAAATAGGGGGAACTGACTTGATCAATGTTTTACACCTCTGTTCCGACATGAAGCTAGCAAACTGGAAAAACAGTTTCTCTTCCAGTGTATTTAATTGCAGAAGATGTGTTGCAATGGCAACTAGGTTCTAGTGTAGCATACGACTAATTGTATTCTGAAAACAGAGCAACACCGACACGTGCATCCGCAGTCTTTGAGAAATCATATGCTAAACATGAGAGCAAGAAAGTGAAAATTGGGCAAAACGAGAGCCAATTATCATACAACATTGTGTGGCAATGATGCTCTCTTTCACCACAACAATTTAGTCGATGCAGGTTCTACAAACACAAGATTGTTCAAAAATCTTTGAAGAACTTGTGACAGTAGATCTTTGCCTGTAAAGGTTCCCCTCGGCCAAACATGCACCCTCTATCTAGGTGTTCTCTTGAATCTCCTTGTTCCAAGCTTAATGCTGTCACAATTCTTTCTTGACAAACATTGCATACATCTATCATTAGGTCAGTTCTTCTTTCTCCCTCAATATGGTTTACCTGATCTTAGAATTAACATTTTACAACTTACCAGAAAAATAAAACTACAAATCCCCTAAACACAAACATTTTTAGACCAAATTTTGGTTTCATTTAGTCTTGGAATGGCTTCTAAATCTATTTCAGTGTTCATACACTATTCCTTACAGGTCTACGACAACAACAACAGAAAACAAGAGAATTTAAAATGAGAAATTTTAGGGACATGTTTTGTCAGAATTAGGAGGTTGCTGTGAGCCTGTACAGAAGGTCAAGGGTCAACATTACAGCCTTATACTACAATCAATGGGATATTTGTCCCCAGCACTCCAAGGACCCATCAATGACAAGCTGAACCTTGCCCGTTTGTCAGAATTTGATTCTTAGGTTTCACTGTGGACTTGATACAGAAAGGTATACAAAAATATCTGAAATTTTCCACACAAAAAAAATGTAAAAAAAATACAGAACAAAAAACACAAATCACTGGTACAAAATAAAAATGTTGTATAATCTGTGTGAAAGTAACAAAACAAAACAAGATCTGAGATTATAAGAGCAAAAGTATCCCGGGGTGCAAATAGAATGAAAAAGAACGAATGTCATAAACTGTCTATGGTTGATTAGTGTGTTATTCAAAGGTCGCCAGGAAGAAATTATATATGCACTGGAGAGTTGCTAATTTTCCACAGAACAGCCTATATTAAATAGTATTATCCGCAAGGCGCATCCTGAGAACACATTTATGACCAATATTCAAAACAAACAAAATAATACTCATAAGCCATTTCTTTGAGGATATGAGAAACTGCACTTTAAAATAAAGTATTATTGACAAGAAACACCCACTGATGGGCATTGCCATCTGACCAGGTAGATAAACATTTTTGCTTTTCTCTCCAGTAGTAATATAGGTATTTTGCTGGGCAGTCCTTTTCAGTCTTAGTTCCCAAATTTGTGAGTGCATTTGGAAGTAACAGAAAAGTATCAATCCTTTTCAAACGACTCCAACTTTAAGCAGTCTTTCATACTCTGGATGTCAGTTTGAGATAATTTTTCAAAACCAACTGTGTATTATCCAAAATAAGATTTTATCCACTAAGATGCAATTCTGGATTAGCATTTTGTCATATATAGTTACCAAACGAGCACTAATTAGCCAGTACAGTCATTTGTCAACCAGATGTTTTCTTCATACCTGTGCTAATGTTATGCAGATATGCAAATAGGAAAGTTTCATTAATATTTCCCCACACATCTCTTTGCCATTTGCAATGGAACTTGACTAGTCAAGCTAGCAAACTGCATTGTGATGGCATTTTAGCATCAAAGAGCATCACAGAAATGAACCAAAATCAACATTAAAAACTGGCTTTAGATTTAATTTTTGGCTTGCTTCTGTATGAAGAAATCAATCTAACAGCTGGTGGGTAGAGATTTAGACAATGTGGACCTGTTTAATATTGATGCACATACATATATGAGAAACATGGACCAGTGTACCAAGATACTATTTAACCTATTACATGGCTACTGCATCTACTTTGAGAACGGTTACATGTTACTGTCATCGAAAATTTTCTATATTTCCAACATAGATGAAATATATATATGTATGGCATTCACCATTTTTTTTTTGTTGACGTTTCTGAACCGTAAGGTATTTAATCCATCTTGCTTCCTTGACGAACACTCTGTAACACTCTGACAAAGTTTTCCCGGTTCTTCACTTCATTCGCTAGATATTTATCAGTACTTGCTCGGCTTTGGTGGATGAACATCTTCAGTTTTCACAAGTTTCCTCCGTACAGACCACTGGGCGAAAGTCGTCCCATATTATCCAGTGGTAACGCAATGCTCTATTCAGAGCCTGCATCATCCCCTCACTGGAGCGGCCTGGTGTGTCTTCTTCATGTCATCGTAACCCACGAGAACCCCCGTTTCTTCGTCATGTCTTGGGAGGTGGGACGCTGTGCACGTTACCACCGTTATTGACCGACATGATCGGCGAAGAGGTCGGCAACGGCATTGTTGGAGGACCGCCGAGCCTAGGTACTCCCAGTAGCGCCTGCTGCAGAGGTGTGAACTGGCCCGGAGATGTGACGTGCGGCTGGGACATCGAAGTACCGTTGAGGTTGGCTAGATTGGCCACTGCTTTCATCAGAGATGGGTCCACCACAGAGGACAGACCGGCTGCAAATGGATGTCTCTGTTGCTGCTGCTGCAGCAGGTAATTTGCAGAGTTTGCTATTTGCTGGAAGTGAATCTGGTTTGCTCCTGATACATCTAACGACGCGGAATGTGGGATCAATCCGTTTGAAGAACGACTGAGTAAGTTCTGTGCCATGGGCCCAGAATTCCATGTCTGTCTAAAGCTAGGTAACACCGTAGGCTGGCTGACCACTGCTTGTATGAGATTATTGTCCCCTTGTGTTGCCACGTGTGGCTGGGGGGAATGTTGAGTCAGACTGTTCACAAGGTGAGGTGTCTGCGGGGACATCGCTGGGGTCTGCACTCTCTGCAATTGTCCGTGAGTGTTCGGCAGCCCCTGATTCAGTCCTATCTGCTGCGACATGGCTGCCATATGTAACATTGCACTTGCAGGGTTCATAGAGAACATACCGTTGGCCATGAACGCGTTATTTAATGCCTGCGAACTACTCTGCTCCTGGCCCTGGGGAATACTGCTCGGAGAGAAAGAGTTTGGAGGGCAAGCAGTTGGACCTGCCAAAGCGTTCAGAATAGCTTGATTAGCGACTGGCTGTTGAACAGATGGTGTACTGCTGATGGTTGAAGGCACTGTATTTGGTGGCAGGATCATGTCACCGTTGGGCTGTGAGTCCGCCTCTCGCATGTCCTCCATGAGTTTATTTGCAGCTGACTGAAGGTCACTGGGGAGGTCATCTCCTACCACATCCTCCATACCGGTATCTTCCTCATGAGTTCTATCTTCATCCTCCTCGGCATCATCCATATCCAACTTGATCTCCTCAGAAACTTGAAACAGCTTTTCCAGCACATCTGCTTCTTCCTTTGAATAAAGGCTGTCACCATTTTTGCCTGCAGGTGTGAAGAATAAAGAAAATCAGTTAATATGATGACTCACTTATCTTTGCTCGATGTCACGACATAGGATCGGAAATGTCCGCCAAATCTTGCATTAAGTTCAAACGATGTTTCCCTTCTCAAATGCACAGAGTTCAACTAAGAGAGGGCACCGATACTCTGTTTGTGGTGGGGTGCCATGTCACCATGGTCAAAGTTATAGATGCTTCAAGAATCTAACATTGATCAACTACTCAAGTATATGTCATCAAAACATTTCTTTCTTGACTAAGTAATCCTTTGCAAAAATTTGCTTCTCAGATGGCCCCCTTTTTTTGTAAAAATGCTTACTAGTAAAGTCCTAAAAAAAGTTAACCCCACCCGGTCACAGTTCTAAAATTCCCTGGTTAAACGGTTGGTATATGTACAAAAGCAAAGTACCTCCAAAGAATTCATTGAGATCTGTAAACTTTGGTAAAATTTTGGACAAATCTTCCTCCTCTGCGTCAGAGTTAAGGGACTCTTCCTCTGCCACCATGTTCAGATCGGCATCGTTCAAAGAAAGACCCAGATTCCTTTCGAGGATGTAACTCATCTCATTCTCTGCGATATCTCCCGTTGAATCCAACTTTGTGGGAGACGGGCTATTCTGAGAGGCGGTGAATTTGGTGCTGAAGGAGGGCAGACTCGGCAAACATTTGAGGGGTTCTGAAATGAAGGAGCAAACATCGTGTAGGTCGGGAGGTAAATAGAATACAACACAAGAGAATCACCATTGCACTAACAAAATCTGAAGCAAGTATGTGAAAAGGATAAAAAAAAAAATTAAAAAATTTGAAGATCAAAGCAATGGAATTGACCTTTGGTCAAGCGTGTCACTTGGTGCGGTCTTGCTAAATCTTTGATATATTTCAAGCGATTTGATGAAAATATTTATCAAATTGATGCTATATGTGAAATGCAACGTTTCAAAAGGGAACTGGAAAAAGGGAAATTATTGACATGTGTGGTTATCACCATCGGTCACAGGGTCATTGAATAAAGCCCTACCGTTCCATTACAAATCGACATCAGCTCTAATAGAATCTGCAGATCTGAGTTCCTGGGGAGTTCTTGAAAGGAAAATTTTCTACCAAAGAAAAACCTTTCAAAAAGACAAAATTAAAACTTGGGGAGCTTTTGCTACCCTCTCTCTGTCTCCCAGCTTAGTGTCCTCTAGCTTTTCCTAAAATTGGCACCTTATCGTGAGAAACAGATTCTAGTTCTTCCACATAGTCCATATAACTAGTAATTAGCACAACTAGCCATAGGCAAATTTCCATAACAGAGTAAAGGGACTTGATCACAGCTGTAAACCTAACCAATACAGAAAATTAACTTACCCGCAGGAGGAATGGGTTTCTGCGGCCTAACGTTCTTCTTCTGTTGGTTTCTTCTCTTTCTAAACGGCTTGGTTAAAGCAAACGGTTTCGTCTTCTTTTTCGGCTTCTTCAACTTAGGCTCTACCCTCTGTAAAAGATGAGGATGTACGAAATAAATGCTTTACATCAAACAATACTTTACATCAAACAATAGGCAGCTGTTTGACTTTGAGGTACCAGACCTACTTTGTGTTACTCATAATAAGATTGCAGTTGATCAAAATAATTCATCCTTCTGGATATATTTTGTCTGCATACGATTTTATTACTTTAGCCAGTACTTCATAATTACATTCCATTCCTTTCGCTAGACGCCATTTCACGGTAGAATTAGTCACATATGACAAATGTCAGTTTCATGACTATTTCAATTGTGACCTCAAAAGTCATGTTAAATAAACTGCATTGGTTGGTTTTCTTTTTGCTTTTTTATTTAAAGGTTTGAATGGCATAAAATATTCACCAAAATCAAACCAACTTGCTGCTGTAAATTTGTCGACTTAACAATGCTCTGGGTCCAGGGGTACATAAAGTCTTGAGAACCAAGGTTGACAAGATCGTAGACAATACTGTAAACACCTCTTAACTAACCAAAGGAAAATTTAACTGCCTCTACAAACCTATGATTAAATTGGGCATTACATCAAACAGAAATTAATGAAAAAAGTTTTTCGTGAATATTCATCTTTGCCCATTAAACTAAAACAGAACTAATTTTTTTAAGCAAGATATAGGGTTCTGCATAAGTAACTTGTTCCACACCATATGTACATAGCAGTAATAATAGCATGCAATGATAAAAGTCCCAATCTTCAACGTATTTCAACATTTCTAAATCTTTCTACATCCAGACATCACTCACCATCGTCTTGGCATGTTCGATGCAAAGCGGCTGTTCATTGATGACATCAAAGCAAGGTTCGATGCACCTCAGTCCTCCAGGAAACTCTGCAGCACATTGATAGAACAGCATCTGATTCTCATCCTCCAGAATATCTGAGAGGCGAGCGACGTTACGTTAAGGAAAAAGTATCGACAATATGAATGAACCACACGATGCACAACTAAAAATCACGGATTTGTAACTTAAGGCAGGATTCACAAGTTTGATTCATTATTTCTGGTGTTGTGACAAAATTTCTGGACTATTTGTAGGATTTAATGTAACTTAAACCATTGTTGTCCTTCTCTTTCACTTCAGGAGTCCTTTTGCGTGAGAAATACCGAGGGCACGAACCTCCTTCTTCCTAATTTTCTCCGATCATACAGAAACTAGCAATGTCATAACATCCTCTAAAGTCTGGTTTGAACTTTCATGAACTTAACTCTCTCCACCGATACGTCACTGTGTGTGGTGCATACATTAATTATTGACGTTGAGTCAAATCTCCGACTCCCACTTCCCATAAACAGCGTGCAATCTCTTTTAATTCAGTTTTATTTAAAACTTGACATATCTGTGTCTGCATTTAGCAGCTGTGTTCACATAATTCATTGATTTCATGCTGTTTCTTCTAATAGCATTTTTTCTTCCCCCTCATGTTTGTTCTTTTTCTTACTTCTAACAGCAGACAGCTCATGGGGTTTACACTGCTTATGAAGTGAGCACTTACTGAAATTTCCTTTGAGACATTTTCATTAAAAGCCTTTTTTTTGGCAATACCCAGCATAAAATGAAGTTTATTACTGTCAGTTGATAGATAAAAAAATGCAACACGGGCGGCAACAACATTAGCCAAAAAAGTCTCATCAGAGAAGGCTAAGGAACCATGAAATTCTTTTATGACTATGCACCATTACAACCCTTCACATCAACAAAAGAAAATATAACTATCTGAACACTAAGTGAATAAATGGTATTGTGAATCCAAACAATTATGTACTTGCAAAGCAATCGTTATTTTGCCTTTGAAACTTAACGACTTGGAACTTATGTGCTGAATTATGCATGACTATGTACAACTGTTTCACAGATCGAGCTTCACATGTTCTTAATTACTTACAGTTCATTTATAAATGGTTTAGTCTTAAATTTCATGAATGTTGATTTCTTTAAGCAGTTTAGTGTTTGGTCTCATTCTGCTACAGTTGTTTTGTCAATTTAATCTCACAGTATATATTCTTTGTTTGTTTATTACAAAAGCCAATGCTGTGGACATCTTGTTTTACTGTTGTGTTTGCATTTCTTGGGGGTATCATTTGAACAGGTATTTCCCACCCCTCTCCCTCCATACCCCCTTGTGATAATAGCATTACTGTCCTTTTTTCCCTTTTAATTTCATTGTGTGTTTTCTACTCCATGTACTTATTCATTCATGTTTGTAGGTTGTGTTCTTTTGTAACACCAAACACACCGTCATTATAGGCACGGTAGAACGGGTGCTGAGGTTGTTGTGAGGAGACAGGTAAGCGAGGAACGAAGTAAATACATCCTCATCACCACTAACACCATCACCACTACCATCATCATCACCATCATCATCAGCACCACCATCATCACCACCATCATTAAAGTAATCATAATCATACAAAACTTTGTGGTGTGGTTCAAGTTTGGAAGACCTACTGGACAAATGAAGACTCAAATTTGAAAATCAAAGGATACGGCGAAAGCAATGTCTAGCATAAGGGACAACTTCTTCCTGGCAGTCCTCCCCATTTTCTTTGCTGCAACAAATCCGCTCAGTCCTGTTTGGCAATGTTGGTCTGGTGGAAAGGAACAAAATATGCGAAGAAACATGAAATCAAAACTGCTGATACCATGAGGGAGGGTCAAACTTGTTACGGGACACAGGTAGGGTCAATGCAGATATCCATGTCACATGGTGCATTAATAGTTAAGTAGACTGTGTAAGTGTATTTCCAGGGCTCCAGAGAGTTAAGTCAAACTGAAACACATTACAGTAATTAAGCTCTTTTTCTTTTGGAGTTTTAGTTTTAGTTTCATTTTCAGAATGAAACACCATTTCTAAATGATAACAAAAATTTTAGTTGTTCGGAGTACAAATTGCTGCATGAGCCAGTTTGAAATGTTAACTATTTGTTTTTTCTCAGCGACAGGTTGATGTATGAAGTACTGTGTGGATAAGGCGGATACGTATTTGCCAGCCTGTATGAAACAACCTGTTACACATCTTTAGAATCTCTTTCAATAACTCTCAGAATAAATGACCAACTTCCTTTCTACATATATATCTCATATCAGGTTGTTCACCTATGTGTGTGCATGAGATCAACTCATCCACCCCATGAAGCTATTGAGGACAATGACACTGCTGCAGTGAACCCACTAGTCCTCAGAGTGCTCAATTAGTGAGCACCGTAATAACAGCAGCTTGCTATTGAAACGCTTCTAAAAACACATGTGATGTGACCGTTAGATGAGCAGATCCCATCAAGGAAACACACTGAATATATAAATATCCAATTTATGACACATTCATGCTGTTGTAGACAAAAGACACATAATACATTTTCTGAGTGAAAACTATCCACTTGTGTTGTCAAATTATTTTTTGATTGACCTAACTACTATCCCATCTGTTGTACTTGCTGTTTCCTACACTGTCATAAACCAAGAAAACAGAAAAATCAGTGGACAGGAAAAAGAAATAGGGGGGGGGAGGGGGAATTGTAAAAACAGATCATTTAATTTAAAGCAGCTGGTTGCATTTTGTACTTCAAATCACATAACCATATTTGCTTCCCATCAGATGTGCTGTATGCACACAATAAAGAATTTTCTCAAGTTGTGACAATGGGTGTTATCAGCCAGTATCTGTATCTAATACAGCAACCATGTCATGGTGGGAGAAGACACACAGTGATGTTACCACTAACATCACATGGCTTACCCTGGCCCCCTACCCTCCCCACCCCGCCAAAAAAAAAACACCCCTCATCTTTCCCCAGGGTTTATTCCTTCCACAAAAACAGCCTGCATTAAAACTAGGATTCCAATGCTAATAATAATTT
>JAAAKB020261751.1:0-10061 GCA_010014835.2 Apostichopus leukothele
AACTTTCCGAACTTTGTTACAGGCTTAGAAAACAATTAAAAAATTTGCCATTTTTTTCATGGAAAATTGACTGACTTGTGAAATGTCGCCTAATTGGAGGTTATTACCTTTAATAATCAATGCGGGATTGAGTTACCCATTGTGAATGCTATGTAGAAATATGACAGCACAGGCATAAACAACGGCAGCGTTTTACAAACAGGACGATCGTCAAACACCGCGAAAACACACGCACTGTTCGAAGGGTAAGAAACGTCCAATGCGAAGGACACAATGGGTAGAAAATTGACTGGCACTGAAATTAAGTGAAATACCACAACTAGTTTCCACCGAATTGGTGCAAATTGTGTACTAATTTTACCAGCGTCCTCTGTCTGTTTTTCATATCAGTCTGACTCTAAAGCATATCCTGCTAGGAATCAAAATTTCAGTTTCTCTAAATTTGATATTATTTACTATCATAATGCAGGCATTTTGCTGTACATGAGCTGTTTTTTTTGGGGGGGGGGGATATTTTATCTTTTCAAATTTTCTTTTCTTTTAGTTTCTTGAACTAGTAAAGTTTATGCCACTGATTGCAAGAATACTAAGATCCGAGGATGACTGTAAGTATATTTCTCCGGACTGAGTGTTTACGATGCTTACAACGACTGTTGGCAAATATTATAGTTAAAATGCCTTGTACACTCCACTATAAACTACTCATGACACTGCAGTGACTTTAACCTTGCAATAGAGACTGTGTGTATACGGTAGTTCTATGGATGGGTAAACAGAGAAAGTGGGGGGGCGGGGCCTTGGAAAGTATGACTTAGGAACATTCTAACGTTTTCAATCAGTAAATAGTAAATAATCTCAGAACATCATCTGTGTCACTTCAGAAATGTCACAAGAGTATTGGAAAGACTGCAAATGATTGCATTACAATCTATAATGTGAAGTCATAATGTGACCTACTTTACCTTCGCGATAAACAAATGAAAAAGGATGAAAAGGTTTAAGTTACAAACACATCCTTAAAGAATGAGAAAAACAACATATGAAAGTCCCTACGCAATAACCTGGAGGCAAGAAACGGACTGTCTCCATCATTGAGAACCGATGAAGACCCAGTCTGGCCCCAACCACGATGAAGAAATCGCATTGGATTCTAGCCGTAGGCGGTTGTCTATTTCCAATCTTTCGCACCTGTTCAGCACAGATATAGACGGAAACGCTGACCTAATCCAAATCTCGTTATAATCTACTGTACCACGAGCTGGCTTAATACTTCATGAAAACCCAGATGATAAAGAGTATAGAGCTCAATATAAATATCCTTTTTAGTCTTACCTTGTCATAGTTATGCATATGCTCCCTGTTGGTGAACCAAGCTTCCAGGTTTCTCTCCTTCGGATGTATCACGAATCTCTCGTAATGCCTCAGCAGCGACACCAAGTGACTCAGCAACGTCTCGCGTATTGCACAGTTGAATACGATGTCGTCCACGTATTCCTTGTTCGACTTATTCTCGGGCGATGTCGTCTCGTTCTCTCTCGGTCCGACATTGATGTCGCTTATGGACTGGATGACCCCGGTCCGTTTCGCGATTGCCGCCACTTTGGACACGACTTCGTTGTTCGTCAGGAAGTCCAGCTTGCTCGGTATCATGGGGATGGGACTCTCGCCCCCGCTGGGGGAACTCGAGTAGGAGCTATCCTGGTCCCCCTCTAAACTACTCTCCAAGCTGTAACCCCTCCCAGGGGATCCAACCAGTGTCTGCTCATGCCTCCCTCCTTTACCCCAGTCAAAGATATTACCCGTCCGTGGGGGATTGGGTAGGGTGTTGGAGTTGGTGTCCATATCTGTGATCTGGACACCAAACAGGTGCATAAGTTCCACGAGTTCGTGAAGTAGGTACTCTCGCTGCGGAAACAGAGGTAGGTCTTCTGGGAATTCTGCCGTTTGCGTGTCGATATCAATGTAACACATTGACGCCTGAGTTAAAAGAGACAAACAAGAGAGATTTATATAGAACAGGTTTAAAAATATTATCAGAAATACCATATATCCCAGTAGACATAAATGTACATTGTTTGGTTCAATTAAGGATTCAAACTGTAATAATGTCTTGCTGTAATAAAGTCATAATAAGATTTTAACTTCCCTACCAAAAACTTCTTGGGGGCACATTTTTGTTTGAAACAGGACAAACAAAACATGTAAAAATATTTACTTGTTAGGCTAGCAGTCACGAATCATCAGAGT
This sequence comes from Apostichopus leukothele, assembly GCA_010014835.2. NCBI lineage: Eukaryota > Metazoa > Echinodermata > Holothuroidea > Aspidochirotida > Stichopodidae > Apostichopus > Apostichopus leukothele. Next base: position 2,248 of record JAAAKB020261751.1, read on the forward strand.
TTTACAAACAACACATTTCTGTCATATTTAGAATCATCTTTGTAAAATATGGTCAGTAAAATATGGTAAGGCTGCTATACCATGTTGCTATACGGGAGCTATAATCTCTCACCCTCCCCCTCCCCCATCCCTCCCCATTTCCTTGCTTTGATGGGATGGAATTGCGCGCTGGTTTTTAGTGATAGCATCGCACCACGTGACCTCTGCTGCAAACTTTATCGTACAACCTGGGTTGCATCTACAGTATAGGCAATACCATGGCACATTTATTGGAATAGGAAACTTGGATCTAAGTTATTTAGTAGGCAGGTGTGTTGTTTTAAATTGCAGTAATTATTGTTAATAAATCATTGCCGATGACTAGGTATGTCTGATTACAAGCAGGTGCATTAACTGATAGCCATGTAGAAATATAGAGGGAGATGAGGTGATGGAGATGAGGAAAGGGGAACAAGCAGTAGCGGAGCGTCCATATAGTCAGGGGGGCGGATGCCCCCCCTGACGGACTCAAATGGGTGGCTGGCGCCCTTTTCAGCTTTTTACCACTTTTTACTTATTCGCGATTATTGACTCTTTTATTGCGCTCTCATCTACATATTGACATTTTGTCACATTTTGTTGGTGTGATTTTCTGACAAAATGCTCTAACGGCTATTTATTCTACGTTTATCTGCAAATTAGCCAGGCCCGGAAAGGGTCATTTCCGGCGATCTAGGGAGTATCTTTACTCAAAAAATTTCTGTATGCTCCGCGCCAACCTGTGGTGGCGCTCCGCTTAGATAGTGTCGAAAGCGCCCCTACAGACCATTCTCGCCCCTTCTGAACAATACCCCTAGCTCCACCACTGGGAACAAGGAGACGGAAACAGGGAGAGAAGACCAGGAGAGGGGGACAAGGAGGAGTGAGATGAGGAGAGTGAGACAAGGAGAAGGAGATGAGGAGAGGGAAATGGGGAGAGGGGAAAAGGAGGGTGACAGGGATGTAAAGGAGAGACCATGGCTCGATGCAGAGGGGGTAAGGGCTGAAAGGATGGGGCATGTGGGGGGGGGGAGTCAAAAGGGATGGAATGAAGGAGAGGTGGTTATCTGGTGGAAGGGAAGTTGTAGGAGAGGGAGGAAAGGGACGAGAAAGGAGGGCTGAATAGAGAGCGGGGTTGGATGGCACAGAGGGAGGATGGCAAGGAATACTACCAGTCTTTTCTACCAGTAAATGTCCAAAAAGCAAGAAAATAAAATGGTTCTAATGGGAGAGGAAGTCTGCACTTTACTGTGAACTACAAAGTGGTGAGGAAGGGGACTTGGTAGTGGTGAGTGGGCAATGTATGGCAGACAATTGGCTTAAGTGGTATTAAGGTCGGAATATTAATGTTAAAACCGATTCGTAAAGGCTGAATTTGCACTATTCCTCAGACATAACCCTAACAAGAGGATCTTGAGTAAACTTAGGACATGACAAAAAGGTTAGAAATGGCCCAAGGCACGGCGAGAGCGCAGCGTTTGTTTGAAGACAGATAGGGATGGAGGAAGACAGCCCTCATTGAAAACAAAAACTTTTAAATATCCTCATCTGTCTACTCTGCCCTCAAAGCCCTGCCTCTTATCTTCTTTGCAAAGGCTACTGTACTCTGTACTGTGGCTCTAATACCAAGTCTCCTTCCGAAGGGGTGAAACACCTCCGTCTTCCTGATAATTTTGTAAACTTGCCGTTGAAGGCCGCCGTGGGGCTTATACATCTACTGTGGATTATTTGATCTTATAGTCCCAAAAATATCATCTCCTAGAAATTCAGCCGGGTGTTAAACTGGCCGTCATCATTTACTCCGTTACCCCAGAGAGCAGCGGTTTCAATATAACACCCAGCTCATTCATGCGAAAAATGGCTCATAGTGTTGGAGGGGGTTTGGAAAATTACAAAATTGAGTCAGCCCTCAAGTGAAAGAAGGGAGGCTGGTGTCTGCCCATACACGGATGGCTGGCACCAAGTGACCACAAGATTAAACCCAGTGTGGTGAGATTTATATTATATTTAATACTTATTTCCATCATCACGCTGGTTTCCAGAGTGAAAGAAGAAAAAAAAATTGGGAAAATGGAAAGGAATGAAAACCTAGTGTAGGAAATTTAAATTTTTGTTTTTGTCTGTCCTCATAACCAAAACATAACAGGCATTTCTCGTAAGTAAATTCTGTTCTGCATTTCTGGAATGTTAACTATCCTGGTGTGGAGGGGGGGAATGTCTATTCTAAAAGTGCTCCTGCAATATAATATCTATGGAAGGAATTAATTTGAACTCATATTATGGATATCTCTCCATAAAAGTACAAATATTTTACAGATGTACCAAACAACATAAAAACTTATTTAGAATTCTTTCTTAAAAGCAGAGTGCAGAGTTAGGTGTTTAGATTGTTTTTTTTTTCAAATAGTTACACGAACCAGAGAGATTTCTTATTCAGCTGCTTTAAGATACTCAGTTATAAATCCATTGTTATTAATTAGTAACTTTTAATGGCATTTTATTATGAATTAATACTTGATTTTGTCAGTAAACCTCTGAAGAATGCTGTTAGCTTATTCGGTCATTTAGTGGACTATTGTGGATAATGGTTTAATCTAGGCCGGTTTTTTTTCCGGTTTTTTTCTGATATCTATCCAGTATTGTGCCATCACACTTTGAGAAAGTCAGAAAGTCACTTCAGATTGAACTCATGTTTAAACTGCTTGTTATAGGGACGTCAAGCCACGGTGCAAGGAAGTTGCCAACTCAATAGAAGTGTCCACTAAAGCTGTAATATGAGAAACAAACACATATTTCTTATGTCCATTGATACATATGAGATTTTTTGGACATAAGAAAATGATCATCAATTCCACAAATTAAACTTCAAATTAATTAAAGAGAATCTTGATTCACTTTTTTGGGAAGTTTGAGATCAACAGCCTCCTGCACAGGTTGGCAGATTGTACATAAAACCCCAGGAAACTATCCATGCACACAACTGTAAACACTCAGCTTACATCACAAAAATCGACATAAACAGAAGACTCTGGCAAATCTAGGATGACGCATATACGTAATAACATTTTGAAAAAAGCAGCTGTTTATGTTATTTTCTGGGTAAATTTTTGATGATATTTTAAACAAAGCAAATGGGCAGATGTTTTTGTGAATTCCCTGTTTTACATATACATTTTCATCAGTTTCAGAGGCAACACAGATTGTCACCGCACACTAATAACAACACAGGTACAGACTGTAGCTAATAAGCACCAGCTTGAAGATGGAACCACAAGTGTTTTACGATAATATTACAACCGTTTCTTATTTTTTATCTTGACTAGATTGCTTGGTCAGCTACAGTATATGTCTCACAATGTTGTGTAAAACATGTTCTCACTTGGTATATTTATATATATGGTTTCACAAAATACTGCAAATAGGACCACAGTTTTGCCTTGAAACGAAATTAAAGTGGCAGTCATTCAGGAAAAAAGTAAGGTCGCCAAAGCAAAATCATTACAATAACAAGATAAAGGTTGGAAGGCCTGACATTATCCAAGCAGTGCCATCTAGAGAACTTCTTCACAAGGCAAACTGTTCACATTTGAAGAAGCCCTTGCTATTGCTAAAACTGCTAGGCCCTCTAACATTTATCTATTTCCCTACTGTACAAAAGCTTTGGGCAATATAAAGCAGTTTGTTACTACCAGTTTGTTTTTCTCAACAAAATACACAAACTTTTTAACTTTATTGTTTATTGTGATATATCCTATGTTGAGGCTTTCCTTCGTATTCAAAAAACCGTAACGACTTCGACAAATCCTTCAGTTGACTTTATTACTCAGAGTTACCACTCATGATACGCTTGGAGTAAACAGTTCTGTTCAAATAACATAAAACTTGATGATAAATGACGGAGTATCGCTCGATCCACAATGGTTTGGCGAAACAATAATCGCACATTTTCAGTAGGGAATATTACCTTTTTGTTATATTTTTTTTGTGTATTTCAGCTGCTGCATCATGAATCGATTCAAATGAGTAAAAAGCTGTCGTAAAATTTAGAAAATAGTGAGGTAGCACGTAATTTCTTCCTCCCTCCTCCCTCTAAGTAAACTCATAAAAATTACCCAGAGGTAAAATCTTATCAAGAAAATACTCGTTAAAATTTATGGGCCGTTGACAAGCATTTCATTTCGAGAAGCTGTTACGGTGCACATAAATTTCCTTCTCGAGTCAAACAATGGAGTCGAGAACCAACTTTCCCATATACTTTTCATATCTTTATATATATATATATATATTTTTTGTCTTTTGGCTTGAGAAAAAAAAAAAAAAATTGGATGGTAAAAAATTGTTGAAGGAGAACTGTAGCTGTTTTAATTACAACACCTGACAAAAGCTGCAAGCTAAACAGCAAGCGAGCTGCCGCCCGTGAGTTTTCGGATGATTCATACGTTGTAAATTATGTAGAAGTCTTGAGACATGATTCAGATAGATGACATTGAAAGTGCAATAACTGTAATGGAAGATTTTAGGTTATACGGTATGAGGAAAAACCTTAATCTTCTAGAGACTACGGTAAATTGATTCTTTCTTTTTTCTTTTCATTCACGTGTAGAGGGGTGTGTGATGACCATATGCCATAGTAGGATGCTACTGGTCTTGTCCTCTTAAGAGCTGTACATACTAAATGCATCATTAAGATAGCAATGCGTGCATTCAAAATTGAATCTTTTGTTCTCTTTTCTGTTACGAAAATAAGCAAAATATTAGAGCGTATTTCGGCGGATGCTTCTAGTGTTGGCCTTGGAGCTGTGATGATGCACATGATTTTGGGGTGCTGTAACTTGCATTCGATTCAGTCTCTTGTTTGAGATATAAAACAATTTAAGACTAAATTGATTTATTTCTTCAGCTGTAGAGGGTGATACCTCCATGGCGGACACATCCGGTCTCGACCTCGTAGCGGTACTGGAGCACAGTTGGGGTGCCGTGCATGCAATCACTCAAATTTCAGTTTCTTATACTGTGCCCATGACTCACCACTTCCATCGTCAATCGGGGGAAAGCGGTAGATTGAGAGATGTTGCTTTGCAGTTCCAGGAGGTGTGGGGATGTAGAACCTCCCCCCCCCCCCCTTTCCAACACAGACAAAAAATCAAAGTATTTATGACACTATTTGTACATTGATTTTAGACCTAATTATAGACTCAGAATATACCATATGAGGTCTAAAGTTCAATTTTTCTCAGGGAAGGGGGGGGGGGGAACCCTAGATCCCCTATATATGAATAAGCTTTAACAGCCCCAGTGCCACACCCCACAGCCTCTTGATTGGTATATACAGATCACTTATCAACAGACTTCAAAATGTGCAATGCATGTTCAACGTTCAATGGTTAATGTCATGTAACTGTCTTATAGCGCCTTCGAACAACTTTTGTTGATATTGCATGCGCTATATAAATGTGTTTTGATTGATTGATTGATATAACACTCCTGTATCCACCTCTGGCACTTCCATAGAGGTTCATGACCCTACCTAAATCAGACTGGGAGAATTAAGGATCCTTCTGCCCTCCCCCCCTCTCCCCACCTAATATCCTATGCATATTAATACAGCTATCCTTTAAACACTGTCCTAACAGAATATAACTTCAGATTATTTACTTCAATAGAGATACAGTAGATTTTAGGTTCAGACTCTTTTCTTTATTAATTAAGTTACACCCAATATTTATCCTTGACTGTAATAAACTTTCAATCTATCAACTTGCCACGACATTTGCTCTTCAAATCTCAACTCCTACTGTGACCTTAAACAACATATAAGTGTATATATATAAATATATATTCACAATCTACCCATTCCATCAATTATGCAAAAAAAATCATTTTTCTTTTTTCGGGAGTATCAGCAATCTTGATTAACATCAAAATGATTACACCAGAAGAATCTGCACATATCACAGCTTACACACGTTGTTCACAGATTGCAAAATCCTAAAAAATTTCACACATTATACAGAGGAAATGTCAAAATTCCATTAGTTATGTTAATGTTCACCCTTCCATTTTAAAGACTGCAAAGTATCAATTATTAATGCTTATTATCAATGTCTTTTTTTATTCTCCTTTTCTGTTGAGGAGTGTATGCATATGCTAAAATTACATACTTTCTTTTACGTTGATGTGACGAACGGGATGGCGACACAAATACTTGTTATTTCCTGGCCTCATAAACATTGTTAAGAAGAGGGTTTTTTATTTTTTTTTTGTTTCTTGTTTCTTTTTAAAGAAAATTACTTCCTTTATCTATCTATTTATCTTAATCTGCATTGTTGCCAACTTCTACAAAACATGATACAACCTTAGTATTATACTAAATCAAACCTCCAACACTGTTTTCTAGAAGACTGCTAAATATGACTTTTACTGCCTGTTTGTGCCATCAACTGGATTTAGTTTTGACAGGTATTTCTTGTTTCAAATATTTTATTGGGAGGCACAAATCTGTGAAATCTGTCAGATTTGAAAAAATTTGAAAAATAATCTTATTATAAGAAATCATTGATTTGTTTATTTCTTAATTCTTCTTTCCTTTCCTTTCCTTTTGTTCTGTTTTGTTTTTGTATTAATGTTATTAATTATTATTTCTGCTAATTTTTTGCTAAAAAATTGCTCCATCAAGCTTCCTGTTGTCAATCCCCAATCTCTATTTTATCATACACAACAAATACACTGTAAATTAATTTTAAAATTAATTAAGAGATTGAAATAAAGTTTGATGAATTTCTGTTTAAGATTGCAAAAAAAACCTGTTGTGACTTCAAGGAAATTAATTGGTGTGTAAAACCATCATTGTTGCCAGAAACTTTAGTACATTACTTTTACCATTTTCATGATCCCAAACCTAACATTGGACAATGTTTCATAACCTTTACCAAACTTCATTTTATGTAGAATGCTGTGTCGACATTGATGACATTGCCATATATGGTCAATCTAGGTTAGCTTATTCAGAATGGTCAAAACACATCTCAATTACAGAAAATAAACCTTGGAATAAAAAAAGAAAAAGAAAACATCAATTTGTGGTGCCTCCAGTATGTCATATTTAGACTTGCCCAAGTCTTCAACATTGTTATCTCATGTCCAGAAACATTAAAACTGTGATACCGCCCAAGTGGACTACGAATTTTCTTTACTGTTTGTGGAAAGTTGTTTCATAACAGAATTGCCTCTATCACATCCACCAATTATGATGGTTGAAATTGGTTTTGTGTCTCCTTTTACAAGATTCTTTAAATTCAGATCAGTAGTAACATACTGTAGGTTAAATCATGACCTCTTGATTCCTTAAATGAAAGGCCACGTGTGATTATTCATATATACTGGTACAGTTTTGCTCTATATGCACCAATTAACAATGCAGGTTTTTGTTTTTTAATATTTTCTTCTTACGTGCCCTATACCTCGACTGCTTCAATGTTTCCAGCATCCGTCAAGGTGATCTTGACTAAAGTACTGAACCACTTCTTGACTTGAGTCAAAGTGGCATGTCAATGAATGACAGATGGATTACTTCACCACCAGTGTATCGTAACCGAGCCAGTGGTCCGGCCAGCCAAACTCCTCTATCCTTATCACTGTAATCACAAGAAAAAAAAATAAACAAACCTCCCCCCATTCCCCCCTCCCCCACCCTGCTGTCGTCCAATGTAAATAAACGGAACATGGGACTTTAATTAAAATTTGCGATGCTCTCGATGTAAGCAAACCCTAATCTTAGCGAATCAGTGAGGAGAGAC
>JAAAKB020261771.1:0-10059 GCA_010014835.2 Apostichopus leukothele
GGATAACCAGGCCCTGCCATCAATGGATTACTGGGTGCCCTCACTGGGGGATACTCTGGTGGTGGATATCCTGGAGGCGGTACTGATGATGGAGATGGGTATCCAGTGGGATGGTAACCAGACCCTGGTGCTGGTGGGTATCCTGGTCCTCCTGATGGAGGGTATCCTGGTCCTCCTGATGGAGGGTATCCAGGTGGTTGAGTTGGTACTGGTTGGTATCCAGGACCACCAGGTTGTGGATAACCTTGGTTACTTCCCGGTGGTGGATAGACCACGGTTGGTGCTTGGCCTGGTGGTGGCACTACATCCTTGTATGGCGGAGGAGGGACAACAAGTGGAGGTGATGTCACACTTGTGGTGGTGTGTGCAATATTTGGACCATTTGATCTCCTGTTGCTCCGTTTCCAGCAAGCACAGTAGCAGATGCCTCCGACGCAGCAACAGAGGATGAGAAAGAATAAGACTCCGGAAACAGAAGATGCCACAGCTGATGATTAAAACAAAAACAGTGAAAATAAAAACAGGGGAAAAAAACACAAACAATGAAAATAAAATAGGGAAACCCCTCCCAGCAGTTACTTGTCTTTAAATACATTACATATGCAGCACAAGAGAAGTCTGCAAGCTAATGAACCCTGACTGAATTCATACTGCAGAATTGCAGATGGAGAGCAGTATAAATCCAAACATTGTGACAGATGGAAAATTGTCACTAGACAGGGTAAGCACTAAGCAGTGCTTCTGACAGATCTAACAAAAGCTGTACCAGACAAGTGGGGGAATACAGAGATGGGGGATTAACCACTTCTTCAAGTCAAGATGTGACAAGCTGATACTTGTAAGCAATATTATTATGGCAGCAACTCATCCGTCATATGGTAGTACCATGAATAGTTTAATTTAGTTTAGTAGAGCACTCCTGGAAAGAACTTAAAAGAAAGACTTGTAAAAGTATCTGCTTACAAACCCAAGGAAGTCTAAACTTTATGGGCAGGATTTCATGGGCTCAAGAGTAAGAGTAAGAGTAATGAAAAAAACGTTCAAAGTCCTAAGACAACCAAAAGTTGGAAAGATTGAACCCTCCCACTTCACAAAATGTGAATTACTTATTTTGTTATGTACCTAAAACAGCAAGTTGGTTCTACTTTATGGGAAAGACAAATCAGCATAAGTTTCCCATCTACATTGAGACCTGACCTTTAGAAAGTTTGTAGGGTTTGATTTCTGCAAACCTTAAATGAGCTTTCACCAATACCAAATTGTGGAGCAATTTTACTAATCTTTGGGTAATCTCTTTTTGAAGGTAAATTTCTCAAGATAAAGCACTTTCGATATTTTGAAATTTGGACCTCTGCTGACCCCACATGACCTTTGACCTCCATCCAAAGTAATAGGGTTCTTGTACTCACTATAAGAAATACACATGCCAAATACGAGCTATGTGATGTAACCTACTTGGGATATCGTGTTTACAAGGCTTTCCAGAGCATGACCAATGATGACCCCAAATAACCTTTGACCTCCACCAAAAACAACAAGGTTCTTGTACTCATTATAGGGAAGCCACATGCAAACTATGAGAGCCGACAAAGTTTCCTACCTGGAGATATCATGTTTACAAAGATTTCAAGTTTTCACCCGGTGACCTTAAATGCACTTTGACCTACACCAAATTGTGTGAAAACTACTTTAAACTACATATTGCTATTCTACCATGCATATTAATGAGCTCCTTTGATGTTCAGGTTCTGCAGATACAGCATTTTTGAGATTTTCAAATTTTGCCCTCTGCTGACCATAAATGACCTTTGACCTCCACCCAAAACAATAAAGTTCTTGCACTCATTATGGGGAGGCCACATGCCAAATATGAGAACTGCAGAAGTTACCTATCTTGAGATATCATGTTTACACGCTAAGGCATCACATACACACACACACACATGCAGGCACGCACACACGCCAACTTGACTACATACATTAGGTTACTTGCCTGCCTATGACAAGATATCATAAACAAGCAAATGAAAACAATATGGACATTTAGAGAGCACCATTTAGTCCAACTGGCCAAGCTGAGAAAGACATATTTGAGATTTCCTCCACTATTCAGGCAGCATTATAACAACCGACATCATCATCAATTTAACTTCAAAGGAACTTTCCAGAGATTTACTGTACATACCAACTTTTAATGGTGAATATTTTGAAAACCCATAGAGCCATAGAAATGTTAATAAGCGATCAATTTTTTCCTGCGTTCCTGTACTATGACATATCAAGACTAAAATACTGCCCTCAGTTGATCCTTTAATGGCATACCATATGTAGCTAAGACTTAATTTTATTCTGCCTGGTATAGTTTTGGTGAACTTTTGACAAGATTACATTTTTAGATACCAAATCTTTCCAATAAGTTGGGCTACGGTTATAGCAGGCTGCTACAAATTCAACGCAAAATGGATCAACAAAATAAGGTATTGTGGTAGAGAGTAGGATCAGGTGCGTCTACAGCCCAGAGTCGACTGGGGGAGAAGGGGGGGCGACCCAGCAAATATAAGATGAAATGTAATGTATTTTCATCAGGGATGAGCCTGGTGTAAGAAAAAAATCACGGAACTTTGCAAAAATTGCGGTATACAGTAGGCTCCAGTTTGTGTATGCTACATTGTGTTAGGATAATACTTTTTGTCCCGAGGTAGAAAAGAAATCACGGATATTCCGCAAATTCGCAGAAAAAGCTCATGCCTGTTTCATAGGCCTATGACTGTACATGACTGTATGTAGACTTTGATAGGTCGGGCCCAGTGATATAATTGTCCTCTGGGCTGGGCCTAGCTTTCCAATCCCCTGATTGTGGTACTGTATATACAAGCATAAACTTACAAAAGTCACCATCATCAGACCAAATGTTTGTTTCATTGAATATGGGTTACAATCATGGCAGTATTTTTGAAGGAACAGTTAGTTCAACAATCTTGGAGAAAGTTGAGTTTCTAAAGAAGGTGTTGGCAGACTATCAACTCTGAACTTATAACGCCCAAACATAATGTGTCAGTGCAAAAGGAAGACTTAGAGCACGTTCCGTAGGGAAAAGTGTCCGAGATGACCAGCACTTGGTAAGGGTTAGAGCAGTGACAGAGAGATAACGATCAACTGTCCTCCTCCGAACTCACCATATTCCCCGTCATCATTGTCATAAGTAACGATCGTGGTATTGTCACGGTTGTAGCAGCTTGCCGTTAGGATGTCATAGTCATACAGGCAGTTCACACTGCTGGCGGAGGAGAGACGATCGTAGCGGCAGTCCATGATGTTGGATTCACCGTAATTGCACCAGCTTATGCTCAGCACTGGATCTTCAGAGGGATATCTCGTGACGTACAATTGCATTCCATCGGTATACCCTGCTTGCCTGCATGCCACTTGTGCAATTTCATCTCCGTAATATTCACGGCTGCAGATTGTACCCCAACGACCATTGACGAAAGCGAACACGGTCCCACCGTCTGCTGAATCAGTCCCTACAGCTACAGTAAACTCTGTCAAGGTTACAAACAGAAATAAATTCAACCCAGAAGTGTGTAAAATGCATTGAGGTTTCGATGACCAACTCAGTTGAAGTTAACTATATATTGGATATATTACAGTATGTGGAGAATCCTGTTGTGAGGTACTGTACTGTTGCTTTATACAGAGTTTCACGTTTTGACTCTCTTGGCCTTAAATGACCTCTGACCTCCATGTAAACAATAAGGTGGTGTGTGTACTTTCTATGAGGCTGTACTAAATTCAACCAAGAAACAAAGTGTCCTCAGTTTTTATTTATTTGTGATAAAGTCAGAGAGAATGGATAAACCGCACGTACATGTATTGTTTGCAAGAATAAACCAGAAGTAGTAATAAAACCATCCTGCTCCGATGAAAATCAGATTTACGAAGTCATGAACGCGACTGTTGACATATATCCGAACATATCCAGAGCTTGACTGACTTTGGATCTAATATTTCACTCACTCCATCATACCATACAGCACGTATGTTGACACGCGTCACCTTGAATCGTTTGTAAATCTGAACTTCTTGCGTGAAGCTCAGTCTGGACATGAACGTGTAAATACATCTGGTAATATTCATGCAAATAATACATAGAGGTTTATTTGTTTCTTTGATGAATACAGCACTTAACGAATCAAGCCGATGATGCGTTAGTTTTATTCAAATATGGGTATGTTGAGTTTATTATATTACATACTGTACTCATTAAATGCTAAAAGCCATTTTGCCAATGACACCACAGAAAACTGCATGCAGATAAGACCAACCAACATACAATCTCTCTCAAAGTTACTCTTGAGGAGTTTTTTAAAGTTTACACATTTTGACCTTTGCAGACTTTAAGTAATTTTGACCTCCACCAAAAGAAATTTACTATTGCATGTAATCACTTCAGGGCTAATGCTGTTTTTTGTGTGTGTTTTTGTTTCTCATGTCAAATGGTTACCTAATTATTACATCTGTTGTAAGGGGAGGTGGAGGGGGGGGGGAGAGGAAGAGGGAGAGGGGAATAAGCAAATATACTTCATAGATTTGAAACCATTGCACTCATTTTTCTTTATGCTAGTTTTATAAGCTGATGTGAATCTACAGTAAGAGGATAAAATACTGACACTTAATGAAATGCCAATCATTTAATCAGTTAAGTGTTAACAGTCGAGTCAACTGTGACAAATGGAAGATATATATATATTTAAGCTACCTGTAGCTACAGCAGGCAGGCATTCCATTTCCAACGCGTAACAGCTACCTCCTGCATCGGTAGTATGGAAACAATCTGAAAGAGACTCTTCGAGCCCACTGCATGTCCATACCCCTGAACTGAAGGAATTCCACGTTGTGAGAGTATCATCCCGTTTCCTCTCTGCAGCTAGTAGTGGGCCACGTCCCATTTGTCTGCAAATAACACTGGCAAAATTCCAGTCTTCTGCATCAAAGTTATAAATATTTTCCCTCAGACACAGTTTCTGTTCTTGTCCACCGTCCGCAGATATGAAGACCGTACCCTTGACAGGCTCGTATGGTGAATAAGATCCATGAAGGCTAACAGTAACTGTAAATGTGATCCAAAACAAAAATATGGAAGATCAGTTGTAGCCTTATTGGTGGTATTAAATAGATCTAGTCTCAGGTGAGACTGTAGTACATGCATGTACACTTTATTCCATAGTGTCTACTGTCTACTGGAAATCCAGGGACAGGGATATTTATGTTGACCCACTTAGTTTAATGTCAGGGTTCAGTTACCTACGGTGTTTAACGTGTATATATATTTAAAAGCACTGGTTCACGATTTTGGTGGCTTCTCAGTGGGTCTATGCCTCAAGAGAAGATTATCCAATTCCCACTTTTAGAACACAGCATCTAGAAATAGCTACTTTGTCCAAGATTAAAATACAATGCTAAAAAATCTGGAATGGTACTGGAAGTCTCCATATGTTTCACAAGGGGCTAGTGGCAAACAGAAGTTTTCATCTGAATTACAGGAGCAATAGATGAAATTGTTGTTCAAATATGAAAGCTGGGCAGGGGTGCCTAAGTTACATTGAAGTTGCAAACAACTACTACTTGCGTTCACTGTATGTTCAATATGAACAGTAGTACATAAAGTCTGAGGACATTTCTAGGAACCCTTTTACTCTGGGGGTACTGTAGGTGCATGAAATCCTGGGACTGTCCCCGGAAATCGGGGACATGTGGTCACCGAAGTCCATGTCAATTTCGCCAAAATTGTCTCCCTTTAGACCAAGATACCTGTATGTTCTCCATAAAGAACAGTCCAGATACACACTTCATATACATTCCATAATAAACATCATGACAGCCTTAATGTTAATATATCCATTAATTAATAATTAGTGCCTCAGGAACACATTTGGAAGAGTTCACTTCCAAGCTTTTAGCACATTTTAACCATGCATATCAAGAACACAGGTACATATGGAAACTTTACCTACAAACACCATGTACAGTACAGTACATTTCGATTGATAAATTTAAGTCTCCATTTCCTAAAATTCTTTGAAATGTTAATACAATTTATCACTGAGTTTTACGATCCGTAAACCAAGAAAAGTAAACATGTGGGCATAGTACCTATCACTTCATAGGACCATTTTGGAAGCATGTATACAGGCCTAAATTGTTTACAACACATACATGTGCAAACATTGTGTGGTCACCTCATCACAGCCCTACAAGCTTAAAATCTCAAAATTAATATTGTCTTTAGAATGCCATCCTTTAAATACCAGACATCTGCTACATAGATAGATATTTATTCAGCCAATCATATAAAAATACAATGTTCTGAAACTGAAGCCAACATTATACTGCTATACTCACATTCAGTTCCTTCACAAACAATGGCCAGTAAACACTGTTGTACAAGGTAAAACAGGAATACTCTTGCCAAAATGTTCAAAGTCTGTCTGATGAAACTTGGCATTGTTAAGCTTTCACTTTCCAGTCAGTCTCACTTCCAGGATATTTGTGTAAAGAACATATGAAATGAATCTTTTACGAACGTCCGGCCACTAAAAGTGAAGATCGAGAAAAAGGAAATAAAAAAATGACTGAAAATCCATATCATAATTATACTGTAGGTGTATGTCTTAAGAACAATAGATTCTAAATGAAGAGCATTTGGGATGTACAGCAATTAACCGGCAAGGGGGTCAATAGTGGTGCAATTCTAAAAATGTAACTGTTTCTCAAGGTAGGGATCCATACATTTTCATCTTTATGTAGCTGCACAGTATCAACGTCTGTTGTCATCCTGTGAAAGTACATTAGCACTTGAGTTAACATATCTATATTCTAAAGATGAATAAAAAGAATGCAAACCCAGAATGTTGCATGTGATTACAATAATATCAAACATATCATTATACAGGACTAGACTGTAGTTAACTCTATAAACAGCAAATAAATTTAGCTACTAACAGGGTTATGATGTAGTTAAAAGTATAGTACAGTAGGCCTACCATTAATACTTCAAAAGTACATAGTTTACTGGCTAGCCAAAAAAAAATGTTATCTGATACTATACATGTTATTTGTATTTGTACTGTACAATATGTTGCACCAACAATGTTCACTGGCTTACAATGTACTACAGTATAAGTTCTCATAACATGCAAAATTGCACTTACGTTATAATTCGTTGATGAGGGCTTCATAGCATACGAGAACAAGCCTAGGCCCTATGCCAATTACTGTAAGAATTATACATGTCGTTTGCTCGCCAAATTTCAGCTAAGTTTAATTAAAGTTCACAATCGACCTACTGTATACAGTAGATGCCTACTTTGACAATGCGACTCCGTTGAGTCACAACACCTTCTTGCATATGAGTAGCAGGGTCAGATCCAAAACCTCTGCCAATGTTATGGACGGAATTCACAGAGATAAAGTCCCATCAAAAATAGTGTGAGAGTTAACATTTGGTGAGGTATGCATGATTGTTTCAAGTTGGGATACCTCTACCATATAACGGAAAAAAAATAATTGGGTGGTGCAATATTAGTCTGAATATGCAAATTAGGTGTTCGTTATGGACGGAATCAGAAAAATGATCAATTCCCACAACCTTCATAGTGGGTCAAAACTCTGTGAAGTGTTCAGGATTTCAAAGTATAAGATACTTTACATCACAGGCCTGGTACCTAAGCTTTATCATACTCCCACTCATAATCTTCAATGTACCTCCATTAACCCACTACCCCAAACCAAAATTCTGTGTTATGGACGGAATGTACAACGTTATGGATGGAAGGTTTTGTCCTGATTTAGGATCAACTCTTGTATTGTGAAGTGTGTGTGATAGGTTAATACTTATGGCCAATATGTGTAATAATATCAAATAAAATTGAATTTATTATAAGAAGGGAAAGAGCTAGTCCTGAAATAGGAATTGTTATGGACGGAATGTTATGGACGGAAAGTATTGAATTAGCCTAAAATGAGTTGCTATAGAACATGAAAAGTTTCACTCTTGCTGCAGGTACTCATTAGGTGGCTTTCAGCACTAGAAGCAGAGGCTGTCAGTACTTTTCCCATTTGTTTTTCACTTTTGTGGCTTCACCTCCTTCAAAGAATGTAGGCGGAGTGTATAGCCTAGTGGTTAACGCCGGCGTCTCCCAGTCATGAGATCCCCGGTTCGATTCCCGCCGACAGCAATGTTTGTCGTCTGGCAAGGGTGTTGTTCAATAACAACTTCCCGACATGGACGTTAAATGGATGTGTGCCGAGAGATTGGCTTCGGTCAGCTTGCAAGTCTATAAGCCTCCATGGCTTCTTTCGCGAGTTCCTGCTTGCGGGAAGATCACATATACATACATACATTTAGCGCAAGAAGTCTTTGTTGGGTGAAAGTTACGAATTTCTCAGACAATTCCCGATGATCGTATGTTGCGGTATGAACGTTAATCCAATAAAAAACTCATAACCACAAAGTTGAACCCATTTTCACGAATTTTGCCCTCGTCTGACCTTCGAACCACCTGTAATCTCTTCTTTCACATGCCAGCAGTTACCATGCTGTACAACGTGACTGACTAGTATGTCGGATATAAATTAGTGTTCCAAGTTTGCGTAGCAGTGTTGAAAGCTCTGAACCTTGCTTTGTGTATTACTACTGCATTGTCACTGTGCTAAATAAAACTGCTATACATCTTCTCAGTTGTACATAAATTGACCCTTTTGCATAGCAATGTGCCCATTTGCATAGCAATGTGTCCATTTGCATAGCATTTGCATAGTATTTGCATAGCATTTGCATAACATTTGCATAGCATTTGCATAGCATTTGTTCCATATATTTATTCCTTGAGTGTATACGTCAGTAGTCACTTCATGTGTAATCTTGAGAGCATCTCTCCCACCCCCTCACCCTCTCCTGACACCTCGCAGACCTCCACCCTCCTTGGCCCTTATCTAGCAGAGGTGCTCAGCATTTTTAATACTCACTGTATTTCATATTGATGAATGGCCTTTTCGTGCGTGAACCTGTGCAAATTTGTACCTTTGTTTTTACCGTTTCCGTAGCTTTCAGCAAGTCTGTAGCCGATTCCACGAGCGAGGAATCCGAGAGTTTACAGAAAGAGGATGAATGTAATACATCGGAGCAAGCAGATTCGGAGAAGCCAAAGGTCAACTTTCTCAAGCTGTCCACCGGAGAGACGGACCGAGACGTCGGATTCGGGGTCTTTGGGACCTTCTCCGACAGCCAGCTACACACGGTCGACTTCTCCGAGAAAGAAAACGCGAAAGGTCAAAACGGAGACGGGCAAAATTATTTCCTACAGTTTTCACAACCGGCTCCGAAGCGGTAAATTGTATTAAAAAAAATTTTTTTTTTGGAAAAAAAAATGTTTCTCCTGAAATGATGACTTCAATATGAAAATCATAATTTGCTGGTCTCGGGGAGGTCCTACGTGAAATTTCGTTCACAATCAAAGTACGACCAAAAAATTATGGTTTAGTTATGTGTGTTTAATTTCTCCAAAATTTTAATCAGTTTAAGTAAATATTTAAGTATGTATTTAGGTCTATGCCCAAAATAAATATTCTTAGTTTTTCTCGTTTTTTGGTTTTTGATAAAAACTCAATCAAGCAAATGTATGAAAAGTGAAGATGGGCTTACTGACTCAAAGTGTAGCAGGGAGACCAAGTGGATACCTACTGAATGGAATTATAGAATTAATTAATTACTTGATTGATTGATTAATTAATTAGTTAAATCTAATTAACATCTGTCCAGTCTGCTACTGGTGTGTTGGCCTAGTACATCTACCTCTGTCCCTACTCTTCTCACCAGTACTCTCCAAACTTTGTCCCTGTAGGAGCCAAACATCGGCCACCTTTGCCATTAATGCACTCACACCTGGTACTGTGGGGTTTAAATTATATACCAAGGCCAAACATTCGTTGTTTGTGGTAAACAAGCTTGGTATCACATGGTGTCATGATCACATGAATGTTACCTTCGGGTCATTCCGT
>JAAAKB020261782.1:0-10059 GCA_010014835.2 Apostichopus leukothele
CGGGTGGGTGTGGGGGGGTGGGGCTGGGGCCAACGAGGATACATGTGGCCCAATTTATGTTGAATATAATGTTACGAATATCGGGAATTTAGATGATAATAGTGCTGGGCGGGATTCACGATTTTTAAGGTAATTTTTAGTGCTGAGTGGGGCCGCCCAGTGTGGGCACATCCCTGCTTAGATATGAAAATTTCCCTCGAGCAGTGACACGTTCTCCGGCATCAGCATGAAGCCGCTTGTCATTTTTATAGAGGTAACATTCCATGTCATGCAAATACACATGAAAGGAAAAAGGGGTTAGGTTTTTGCCATTAACATCAAGAAAGATGTGTTTTAATATGGTGAGAAGGTTTAGTAATTGTAAAAGGAAACTTGAAGGGCAATAACTGTAGGTTTACATTTTTTTGACACAGAGATATGTCTGATATCCTGCTTATTACTTAGAAGAGAGAATAATAGCCTTGAAATTTGTCCTGAAGGACATATCACTTGACTCTTCAGGTCGTCTTGATGAAACTGAAGTGGAAAATGGTTTAATAGTGTTTTGCAATCAATTCAGCAAAGGGTGCAGAAGGAGATGTTCAGTGGGTACCAAGACAGAGAGGTACAAGGAAGTACCCTAGCTAAGATAAAATAAAGTAGGAAAACAGGTGTGCATCGTGAGATGCTTGATGGTATTGTGTGTTTGTGTGTGTGCATGGGCTGGTAGAAAGTACCCTAGCTATGTAGCAAGATTAAATAAAGTAGGAAAACAGGTGTGCATTGTGAGATGCTTGATGGTATTGTGTGTTTGTGTGTGTGCATGGGCTGGTAGAAAGTACCCTAGCTATATAGCAAGATAAAATAAAGTAGGAAAACAGGTGTGCATCGTGAGATGCTTGATGGTATTGTGTGTGTGTGCATTAGTGGGCTGGAAGAAAGTACCCTAGCTATATAGCAAGATAAAATAAAGAAGGAAAACAGGTGTGCATTGTGAGATGCTTGATGGTATTTCTTGTGTGTGTGCATTAGTGGGCTGGTAGAAAGTTAAAGGTAAATAAAAATTCCAAAGAAATATAATTGACTTTTGTTGTTATTATTATCGTTTGTGATTTCCATCTCTATGACATGCTCTATCAGTTAAAACTATACAGATCATAAAACAAAACAGTTTATTACATTACTGTACAATGTGCGATAAAAGAATCATACTGAAAGATAAAACTAGATAAAAAATTGCTCGTGATATTCAACATACAATATTCTTTGGTCATATTGTCATTAAAAGTCAGCTTGATGAACTTGTGAACTTTTATGCAGCGATACACATCTTCTGATTATCGATATCTGTCAAACTTGAGAAAGGTATCTAATCCTGCATTGTTCTTTTATTGTATTGTTGGGTAACGTTGGAAATCTATTGTCTATACATATAAAATGCCTTCAGAATCTAAACAAATATGATATACATTTTTTGTTGCAGAGAGTAGAGGTTTGTTGGACAGCACAAAGAAGTCTTCAAATCTCAAGGTTTTTTTTAAAACACCAAGCTTGATTGAATGTCTGTTCCTCCTTGTGAATGTAAGAATTCCTTCCTAGGAAAAAAATCCACTTTACCTGTTGCTTAGTTTGGTAGAAACCTCAAACGTGGATTCTGCAACCCATTTTACAATTTACACAAACAAATGCACAGATTTTAATTATGGGAAATGGCGACCTTATACCTTACACTGCTTCTTACCCCTTCCTCCACCCTCCCCTTCATCCCCATCCCAATATGGGCATCGAATGCGGCTCACAATTTTTACAATTCCATACAGTTGAAATGAATGTTATCTACCCACTATAAACTCAAAACAATTTTTACAAATATCAGTTGCATTCATATGGATAAGAATACATTGTAAAGCCAAAATGATACACTATACATTTCATGTTTCATGTATTTTTTCTTTTATTTTTTTTTGTAAATGGCAGATATTTTTTCTTTGGTAAAATAGTTTGGCAATGATTTAATCATATATTATCCTTTTCATAAGAGAAAGCAAAAAGGTACTTGTTGAGCCATTTAAAGGCAGACTTTAATGATGCCACAATTGTCATATTTGTGCATGTGTTACGTTTATTACGTCGAGTTGAACAAGGTGAAAGGAAATACATTGTACCTTGTTTGGTACCTTGTCAACTCCCATTCCAAACAGAATTCATTATAAAAAAAATGTATCAAAAAAAAATTAAAAGTTGCCTATTTTCCCTCACTTCTGGTGTGATTTAAGTGGTCTAGATTCAATGTTTTCTGGACACATGCCCATTCTTTAACGGTCGAGTGTGGCAACACCAGATTCTGGAAATTGCACCATATAGGCAACTTCAACTACTAAAAAATTAACAGATTCTCTCATACTTTTCCCCACCAACTATTCACACCCTGTTGTTCCTGATACTGTTTTCGCTAGTTGCATAAAATATAGCTAACTTGTCGTAAATATTGTGCCAGAATTAAGAAGCATTTTGCCTACTAAAATGATATTCCCTTTTTTTCGTTCTTTTTTCTTTTTTTGTAGTAGTTTGTGTTTGTATTCGTTGGCGTGTCAATTAACCTGACAGCGCCACCATTTCGAAAACTTCATAAACAGAGCATGATAATATTTGTTGCAGCATGTTTGAACTCGATTGTAACTTACCGCTACATACCGTACCCATTTACGTGTAATTATTCAACTCTTTGATTCCAAACGGTAATGGAACAACTATCCTAACAGTCCTATCAAATTTGGTCTCAGATTGTTCTCATCACAGTCAGCTTCCCTGAATGAAGCAGACGTGAACCCAGTAGGTACAGTATATACTAATCAAGAATGTAATGATTCAATATCATATCCTGGTAACAAATACCTTCACAGCATGTAGTCATTTTACTATTTATAGTGACATAGCAGTTCAACAGAGAGATAAAGTCGTGGCCATAGTGACTGACAGTCATCGGCTTGATGGGTTCCCGAATACGTTGGTGCACCATTATTCACTCTCTTCTTTGATACTGTGTACTACTAGTGTAATGCAAGAGAAGCTTTATGATAAAATTTGCAGTAATCACAATACAGTTAAACTTGTCGCGTGAATGAATTAAACAGTAGTTGGTACATGTAACTGTCAATCGCACGATCCTCGCCCTCACCGCCATTGTTCAAAATTCCTCAAATACGGCTCTGACTGCAGAATTTAGGGTACACACTGAAGAGATTATTCTAGATTAGAATACAACATCTGTTGAAATTCATTGACTGAAATTGTACTACATCGATGCTGTTCAAGAAGCAAAACTTCACAGCACGTAGAAATCTCTCCCAATATCCTGAAGCAGGCAGTTAGGTCTGACATAGCCTAACATGGTATAACATGGTTTACGGATATGGGAGCCGTATGTTTACAGTATTAGATATATTTGCTCCTTGTTATCTAAAGTTGTTTAGTTATTTGCCGCTTACAAATTGTGTTTGTTCATGTTTTTTTTCTTCATACGGTGTATGTTTCTTTGTTTGTGTGTTGAAGATCCAAGTGTAACCTAACATTAATGAAATGCTTTACGCTTCGTTCTTAGATCTACCTTTTAACTTAACTGAAATATTGAAATATGCGGAGTTTGTAATCACAATCAAACTGCCTTGCAAAGATAAAAGTGTGCACCATGATTGTGGCAACTGTAAGATTGAATTTGTTTGCAAGACTAAACATTTTTGCGTTGGTGAATAAAAGCGTATAGATAAATACGACTATAATACCACTCTGAGAATTGCACAGAGATTTCAACTACGGTCAATGTTAGGAAACACAGTAACTTCGTATCTCTCACGATTATTTAGTAGCAAATATCTTTGCATGATTGGCAGGGAATTTAAACACGAAATTGTGCCATTCACTCGGACTTTCTACTTCAGCATCTACCTATGGAATCATGTATCGATCATTTGACGGGTGAATGCAACGCCTTCCAAACAGGTGCATGAACATAGCGAGTAGCTGATTATACACAAAGACCAGTGAGAGGACGTGGCTTCATCAACGATATTAGATCCACTCGGTACAGTACGATCCTTCACGTGCACCAACAGCATAGCCCAAAGGCATAAATTCTTTCATCTTCGGAGCTAGCTAACAACTGACGTATGTGTAACGGTACACTCGTCGGCAGAAGCGATAATGACATACACGCTAGAGCAATATGCAATGTGGTTCCAATGTACGAACCATGAGTACTGTAACGTTTACAAGTTGTAACCCGTTACACTCTCACCTTCTAAAGTATAATACAAGTCCTCGACCTTTGTACGGGTTCCGGGTCACGATATGATCGATTAGTGTTCATTTTATTCATATCTGTGACCTTTGTATGACTATTCTCTTGACCAGAGACTGTACTCTGGCGAGTGCTCGTGCGTTTCTCTTGAATTTTTAACCTCGTCTCCTCGTCAACGTAAGATTCTAGTTCTTGAATAACTTCCGTAATTTCTTTCAACTCGGTTTCCAGTTTGCTTATACGTTCGTCTTTGCCTTTGTCGTCCTTTGCGAATCTTTTCAACCTCAGTTGGAGGTCCCTCACTTTTTTCTCTCCATCCTCTTTCTCTTCAAGAAGTTCCGCCACTTTTTCCTTCAGAAATTTCTCAGCATCCTGAGTTTGACTTAATTCTCGAGCGAGGAAATCTGCCTGTACCCTGTATCCATCTCTCTGCTTCACCTTATCGTGCTCTGTGCCTTCTCTGAGTTGATGGATTTCCTTTTCCAAACTTTCCACTTTTTCCTTAAGTGTAGTATTCTCTTCCTTCAATCCATCAAGTTGAATTTCAGCTGCGTGATACTTTGTGAGAAGGTCCTCGTGACTCAAATGTGTTTCTCCCTCTTCCGTTTCAACTTTGACCTCCCCAAAAGAATCTGCTTTACCTTGCGGCGGCTCTACTCGTTCATCTTTAGTAGAGTCATCTTGCTCGAGTACAAGTCCTGTATCGACAGACGCTAAAGTTGTGGCCTCAATATCGGCAGAATATCCGTCATCTTGTTTGGATCCATCTTCTACCTTTGAGGCATCATCAATCTTCGACACAGAAGACGATGTGTCGTGGCTATCAGGATTTTCTGATTCTTGCTCTTTATCTGTTTTTCCTTCATTGTTTGACACCTCTTCCGATTTTGCTCCGGTGCCATCACTTTCTACCACACCAGCGTCGTCACCTTTTACTTCTGTGACGTGATCTTTGTCCTCTTTCTGTTCATCTTGCTCTCTCGATGTTTCATCTGTCATGTCTCCGGTTCCATCAACAACACTCCCCGGTGCAGCCGTTTCTCCTTCGTTTTCTGGAGCTGCGTCGGGTTGGCTATCTTCCTCCTTCGACTCATCTGTGGTCTGATTGGTTTCTTTTTGTTCCTCCGCTTTGGCCGGATCCTCCTTGCGCTCCCCTTCTTGTCTCCCCTCACCAGGTACATTGTCCTCGAAATCTTCTCCATTTTTCTCAGTATTATTCCCGGTATTTTCCGTTTCAACTTTCGGTTTTTCCATCACATTGTCTTCTTCGTCTTCGGGTAGTTTACTTCCAACTGTTACGTCTCCAGCATTTTCGGTTGTGACGTCACCCTCATCCGATTTGGGTGTAGCAGGCTGATTCTCACTTCGACCCTCGTTTTCCTCGCCGGTAGCTTCTTTCGAAGTACTTTCCACAGTTGAAGGACCAGGTGATTCTTTCTCATTTGCGTTGTTATTATCTTCCGAGTCTGGTGTAGGTCCCGCGGCAGTTGGGGCATCGTTCTCCATGTCTAGTAGTAAACTCTGTAAAGACAAAACATGAGGGAAATTAAATACAGGTGTATGCACCCACAAGCATTCAAAGAAAACCATGTTGCCATGACGACGGTTGGTACACAGCGGGGTATTGCTATTATTCTTCAATGTCGTATCATGTTGCCAAATGAACTTCGTTCAAGGAAACCTAACGCTGGCTGGGGTCATGGGTATCAAACCAACCATAACAATTTGTATCACTGACAATGAACGTTTTCTTCATAACATCTTTCCCGTGAAGCTTTGTTTGAGTATGAAGCGGGTTCTATTACTCCAAGTGCTCATAAATTCGTGAACTTGAACCATAGCAATCGTTTCATAAACGGCGTAGGCTTCTTGAGAAAATCAATCCAAGTGTTTCATTTTGATCGGGGTTTTGTTCAGTTTTTAGACATGTCTTCGTTCCTGACATTAAAAATTATGAAGAAATCTGATGTGTTAATACAGAGCTTTATATATAAATACGAATCTAAGAAAGCGTTCACATCTGAAGAATCACTGTGGTTTAGTGTTGCGGACTATAGGTCTGTGACACGAAGGTCCGGGGGTCGATTCCTACCTTCGACTGATGAGTCCCAAAAGGACGAAACCGGTCGTGAAGTGGAATTTTTTCTGGTGTGTTACAGTATTCTATATAAATTATTAAAGAGTGTATTTCAGAAGTTGAAAGGTTTTCTTGGAGTCCAAATTTGTGTCAAATTTATGATCCTGAAAGTTCACTCGTATAATTCTACAAGTTATTAAACGAAGAGTGTCGGTGATGTAATGATTGATATTCTCTTTCACACAACATTACGGCAGCAACAACAACTCTCGGTTATGGATGGAACCTTGTGATATGTAACATTAGAAATAGAGGCAGGACAGGTGAGCCTCTATTTGTACTGCTTGCAAATTCAGCAGCTGTTGCAAGTTCTAGTTTACAAGGTATCGGGTTGGAAGATATTATGTCCTTTGACATTAAATTAAAGTTGAAAACAGAAACTGTGGTCAATGCAGATCTTTGGAAAGTGTTATTAAAAAGGTATTTTAAGTTTCTTAAAATGCTTAAGTATCGTAAAAATCATAACTATAGACACTGGCAGCAAGTGATCCGAAAATCACAAAATATATCAAATTTATGCCAAAAATGTGGAGTCATGTGGACGTAAGTCATGGATTTTAAATATTAATCTTCAAAATCACTCACTGAGAACAATGAACTTATAGCAGTACCCAATCCTCTGTGAATTGATGTTCATGCTCACTTGTGAAACTAATATTATTGAAATTAAAACCAAAACTGGGACAGGTATTTAAATCCAGGTCTAAAGTACAGTAGCTGACATTTGTTAAATAAAGAAGACTGTTTATGGCCCTTATCCCTCAGACTTCAAAATCACTGAAACTTTTATTTATTACATACAAGTTTGTATTATTGATTTTTTTAATGCGTGCACCATCATTATATTCAATGTAAACAAAATTCAGATACCATAATTGATCAAGGTTTTGCATTAACCTAGGGTGGAACAAGCTACATGTACTGTACTTACATAGCTACTGTACACTGACAGCAATAATTTAGTAAATATTTGAAAACATGTCCAACAGATGGCAACGAAAGGCAATTTCCTTCACTGACTAACCTTCTTTTAAACTATGTGTGCCAAGGGCACATCCCTCCATCTTTAATAACTCTCCATCTGACCTTGTGGGAACCTCCTGTATACA
The DNA here is from genome assembly GCA_010014835.2 of Apostichopus leukothele. Classification (NCBI taxonomy): domain Eukaryota; kingdom Metazoa; phylum Echinodermata; class Holothuroidea; order Aspidochirotida; family Stichopodidae; genus Apostichopus; species Apostichopus leukothele. Next base: position 7,523 of record JAAAKB020261782.1, read on the forward strand.
GCAGTTTAAGATGGATGGCACTTGAAATTTAACCAGAGTGACAAATGCATCATGTCTCTTTGCTTATTGTTCTTCATGACCATATGTATAAACAAGAAACTCCTCTGCTAAAACCATTGGCAACTGGAAAAACTATCTTTTTGAAGGATGAAATATTCCACGAGGAAACTTGCTCTCGTAGATGCAGAGTAACTGTAGGGTACGGTACAGTATGTGGGTCAACGAGAACTTAAAACTTTGCAATTTAAATTTTATTCATTATATTGCAGTCTGAATGAAATTTGATGCAGTTTAATATATCGCGAAGGTTTTCAAGAAGTGTATAGTTCGCTGGTATTGTCGTCGGCTGCAATGCTGTTATATACATCGATCAGGCCAGTTGCAAGCACTTGAAAGAACTTCTAAAAAACTTTATACATGTGTCTTTAAACAAAGTAGGAATTTTAAAACCAAGGAAATTGAAGAAAACATCTACGTATCTAACCATGCACATTGAAATCTTCTGATGGATGAAATTTTCATCGTTAAAGAGATGATACGAAGCAGCGTGTCACATACAGTATACACTGTGTGATAGGCTTACTGCACCTAGTAATCTGTAAGTTTCAAGCTATCTACAGTAGATACATCGAAAATAAACCATTCTTCTCATCTTCATTAACATCAGTTTCCATGCAAACCATATTCTTGAATTCTGTTGAAGAAAATATATTATGAGCAATGTGGTTCCACTTCTGTATTTACTTCGCTCCTCGCTTACCTGTCTCCCCACAACCTTAGCACTCTCATTCTACCGTGCCTAGAACAAACTTTTGGAATAAGTTTTGGAATATCTCGGTAACATTCGTGACAATTTACTTGTACTGTATAATCTTTTATCAAAGTCTGTGACAGATATCAGTACTAGATGAAGAACAGAAAAGTGAAGATTAGGTGGAAAAAAAAGAGAAAAAAAGGACCTTTCTGTGACCTTTTGGAAAGTTTCCTGTCTCTGTTTATTGCTGCAATTGTAAGGCCAAAATGGGGGCACTTACTGTATATATTTATCCTGGATGTTTTAGTATAATTCAGCCATGAGGGGAGGGAATTTTGCCAAAGTCTGATAATTGATCAATTGCAATGCTGTGTATATGAGCAGTGCATCTGATATTTCTACCTTCCTCCTCATGGATAATGGGAAGCCACAATACTGAAAGATCTCTGCATGGTTATCAATATTCTATACATTCTGCATGCATTTCAACAACAAAAAAAATTCTAACATTTCAGTATGAACTAACGTTACAACGTATGTTGCTTACCTACATCTGCAGTCACATGTCCATTTACTGCTACATTGCAGGTATATCTTTGTTTGATGTGGTTATAATACTACTGTTCTTTACCTATAAAGGTCATATACAACATTCATTGTACAACTTTGACCCTCCTCTCTGTGTCTGAGAACAATCCGCAATTTTTCATTGGCTGATATTTTAGGAGAAGATATCAACGTACTTTATATTCTTTTCTCATAAATTTCTATTTGACTTTGTGTATGACTACAACACGTTGAGATCTAAACTGGGAATTTGATCAAAGTTTGAGATCTGCTGTCTGTCCGTCGTTCAATGTACCAGTTCGACCTTCTTCTTTTCCGTAACTAGCATAGTTAGTTTCTTCTCAAGTTACTTTGGACATCTCGTTCCCATCCACGCTTTATATTTATAGTTGCACGTACTCACTTCTAGGATTGTCTGAATAGTGAGTACAGAAAAACAGGATTTTAATAACAAAAGTTCATTGCCTTCTTGTTAAGACGAAGATCTTTAACACACCCCATGTCAATTATCCAGGTCCTAGAAAGGCAATAGCGACAATTTTGACAAGGCCAAATCGTTCACAGTACAGTATGTGAAAATAACTGTTTTATTCACACTTGTTAAGTGTTTCTCCAATTTGACACATGTATACACACACCTTCACTGATACTCAGAGGAAGTGTAAAATTTTACACTTCCAAGTGTTTGCGGTATTACCAAGGTTTTAGCAATAAAAATTATAATTATATAAATAGTTTATTGGGGGTGGGGGGAGGTGTTTGGATTGTACTAAATGTGGAGCAAAATGATTTTTTTTGGATGTAGATATTAATAACTAAAGTGCAGTTACACTGATGCTCACAGCTGCATCGGCACTCGGGTGGAAAATTTTTTAAATTTTGGACGATGTCGTTATTTTAATTGGAACAATTATTTTGAGTCTGAAAATGAATAACTTACACAAAATACTGTCGTGCAGATTAACCACATGTTGCGTTTGAGTCGATGCTGTACTGCGTGGGAGTGTATGCTTAGTATGTTATGATACCTACAGTGAGTTGCATTATACTGTAGTGAATACTGTGCAGTGTAGTAAACACACACAAGGTTTTATTGTAGCAATCTCACAGTTAATGTTTGAATGTTTTCCACTTTCCCATCTTCTATACTCATTTGGACAAGTTTTATCTGTGTGTACAGTATAAAACACTGATCATGTTAGGTCAGGAGTCAAAT
>JAAAKB020261793.1:0-10058 GCA_010014835.2 Apostichopus leukothele
AATAAAATTTGCTTGCTATTCTGCCAATTGAGCTGTCTGCATCATATGTTCTCTGTCTCCTTTCTGCAGCCCTAAAGAGAACCACCCCGGAATTCCCCTAACCCGGGGGTAACAAATTTGGAGGCACCACCCGGATAGGGCTGTAGAGAGAATTAGACAAGATGGAGGCAGCACAATTGGAAGAAAGGTTGACAACTCTCGAACTAACCTACCAAACCAAGACCAAAGAATTAGAAGAAAGACTTGCAAACCAACAGAGTCCAGCTGATTCTTCTGTCCAGAGTAAACCACTGGGTTCTGTAAAGGAATTGAAGGTTTATGGAAAAATCACAGAAAAAGGTGAGAAAGAGTCACTGTCATTCAGCAGCCTCATCCGACAGATTGAGCGTGCCAAGGAGAGGGGGTATGGAGACCTAGAAGTTATTACTGCGGTAATAAATGCAGTTACCCCAGGACTCCCATTGAGAAGCTATCTGGAAGGCAAAAGAGATATCAGACTACCCCAACTTAGAAAGATCATTCGTGCTCATTACCAGGAACGAGATGCCACAGAAATGTATGTCCAACTCACGAAGCTTACTCAAGGTTCAAAGGAATCCCCACAGGATTTTGTGCTGAGGGCTCTTGTTCTCAAACAAAAAATCCTCTTTGCATCGCAAGAAGATGGAGCAACAGTGACCTACGAGGCTAAACAAGTTCATGCTCTGTTTATTCATGCTGTCACCACTGGAATAAACAACGATCACCTTAAATGGGAGGTTCAACAAATCACACAGAGTGATAATGTGACAGATGAGGAAATCTTGGAAAAGGTGAGCAAGGTAGCCAAACAAGAGCAGGAAAGACAGGGCAAACTGAAGACAAGAGTACACAGTGTACAGTCTACAGGGATAGCTGACACAACACTGGAGGCACCAAAGACCGAGCTGAAAAACAAGATACAGCCTCAGAAAGGAAAGCTGTATGATGAAGTTGTAGAGCTGAGGTCTGAAGTCAAAGCGTTAAAAGCAGTCCTAGCTGAGAGAGACATCAGGGACAGAAAGCCTAGATCTGGTGAATTTGTACGACGACCCAGAGGATGTGAAACCTGCCGATCTGAGGGCATTGGGGATAGATGCAGACACTGTTTCAAATGTGGTGGCATCAACCACTTTGCCAGAGGGTGTCGATCATTGGTTCAGGGAAACTGGCCAGGGTCCCTCTAGTGGGACAGAGGGGGACCGATTCTGGTGAGTCCCACAGGGTAATGGCTTGCAGTGTTATTGGGGGTACATTGAACCCCAAGATGAGAAGCAGAGTGATTAAGTTAGTTGGTGAAAAGTGCATGCTGACGTGCACCCTGAATGATGTAAAGACAACGGTATTGTGGGACACAGGCTCTCAAGTATCCCTTGTACCAGACGGTTGGCTTAGGGAGAACCTACCTCACCTAAGGATCAGACCTCTAGAGGAGCTTCTTCAGGATGGAGAGAAACTGGACTTGAGAGGAGCAAATGATGTAGAGATACCCTTTAATGGATGGGTCCAACTGTATTTCACCTTTCCAGGAGATGATGATGGAGTCGAAGTGCCCGCACTTGTATGTGAGGACACTGTTTCAGAGCCATTGATTGGGTTCAATGTTATTTCACATTACCTGCAAGATAGTGATTCCAGAAATGGTAACCAAGTAACTACCACATTTTGCATGGCATCGAATGGGGTCCTTACTAACCAAAAGGCAAAGGCCCTGGTAAACCTGATCAAGAATGCCGATCTCAACGATGGAGCTTTGGGAGCTGTAAAGACTGGAAAGAAAGGAACCAAAATTCCAAAGAAATCCACTGTGAATGTTATGTGTGTGGTTCATGCAGGATGGCTTGAACAAGGAATAAGTGCATTGTTTGTCCCAGATCCATTACATCAGTGGCAGCCCCAATTGCAGATCGAGGAAGGTGTTGTCAATCTCACAAAGGGATCCTTCTCGAGATGTATAGTTCCAGTGTCAAACCCCTCAGAATCTGACATATTCCTTGGAGGTAAAGTCTGCCTAGGAAGGGTTGAGCTGCTCAAGTCAGTTGTACCATTGGAAACCTACATGAGGAGTGCTACTGTTTACAATGTCCAAGTCCAAACCAAACAGAGTAGAAGCAGTGACAACAGTATGACGTGGGACCCTCCAGTGGACTTGAGTCACCTGAATGAGGAACAACGCCAAAAGGCTGTGATGATGTTGAGGGAGGAATCAGCAGTGTTCTCCCAAGGTGAAAATGACATGGGTTGCTTGGATTTAGAGATGGAGATCAGACTGAAAGACCAACAGCCTGTTCAGAAGAACTATAATTCTATTCCCAGACCCTTATACAAAGAAGTGAAGGATTATCTGTCTGACTTGATGGCAAGAGGATGGGTACAGAGATCTAAATCACCCTATTCATCACCGGCAGTCTGTGTCAGAAAGAAAGATGGGACACTCCGCCTTTGCATAGATTATAGGGCTCTCAATGCAAAGACTATACCTGACAGGCAACCCATTCCCAAGATCAATGATGTCCTGAGTGGCCTTGGAGGTAATCACTGGTTCTCGACTCTTGACCAAGGTAAGGCCTATCACCAGGGTTTTATCAGCGAAGAGAGTCGACAGGCCACTGCATTTATCACTCCATGGGGGCTTTATGAGTGGGTGAGGATACCATTTGGTTTGATGAATGCCCCAGCAGCTTTTCAGAGACATATGGAAGTGTGTTTGGAAGACATGAATGGTGAAATCTGTTACACCTACCTAGATGATATACTGGTCTTTAGTGATACATACGAGGAACACCTGAGACGACTCCAAGCAGTCTTACAGAGATTGAAGGCCAAAGGTGTGAAACTGAGAGCATCAAAATGCGAACTGTTCCAGTCTGAAGTGAAATACTTGGGTAAAATTGTATCAGCCCAGGGTTATCGAGCAGACCCAGAGGATACCAAAGCAGTCCTTCATCTCAAAGAAACGAGACCAAAGTCTGTAGGGGAGGTAAGGCACATGCTTGGCCATGTAGGGTACTACCGCCAGTTCATCAGAGATTTCTCTAAGAAAGCTAGACCTCTCTATGATCTATTGACAGTACCACCGCCTGAAAAGACGCTGAATGGTAAACAAATCAAGGGAGGGCGTAAAGGCTCAACAAAAAGCAAGGGCAACCTAAAAGGGCAGTTACCATCCAGATATCCAGTGGTATGGACAGAACAACATCACCAGGCCTTAGAGGAACTGTTGGGGCCTCTGACCAACCCTCCAGTGATGAGTTACCCAAACTTTGATAAAGAATTGGTTGTACACACTGATGCATCAAATGAAGGACTCGGTGCTATCCTGTACCAAGAGCAAGACGGAAAGCTCAGAGTAATTTCATACGCATCACGCAGTCTTTCACCAGCTGAAAAGAATTACTACATGCATTCAGGGAAACTAGAATTCCTAGCTCTAAAGTGGGCCATAACAGAAAGATTCAGGGACTATCTGTTTTATGCGAAGCATTTCACTGTCTATACAGATAACAACCCTCTCACATATGTACTAGCAAATGCCAAACTGAACGCTACAGGACAACGTTGGGTTTCGGAGCTGGCAGACTTTAATTTCACCATTCGATATAGACCTGGGAGGATCAATATCGATGCTGACAGCCTATCCCGTTTGCCATTACCATACGATCCAAAAACAATGATGGATTACTGCACTGAAGAACTGTCACCAACTGTCATGACCTGTGTAAAAGATACTGTGGAAGCTGTGAGCCAAGGGGAGACGACTTTGATAGAAACAGTCTGCTCCAGTGTTGAAGTGTCTGAACTACTAAAGTTCCCTGAAGATAAGAGAGGCAGAAGTATATCACAAAGTGAGCTGAGAGAAGCACAGGCAGATGATGAAATCATATCAAGAGTGCTTTTCTACAAACAACGTAGCCACCGACCTTCAACAAAGATCAGGCGTGCGGAGACAAAGAATGTGTCCAAACTCCTACTGCAGTGGGATAAACTGGAAATTGATCAACATGGGATCCTGAAAAGGGTGATCAAGGGAAAAGACCAGCTGGTGCTACCTCTGAGATACCGCCATTTGGTTTACAAGGAGTTACATGAAGAAATGGGACATGTGGGTGCAGAGAAGGTGTATGACCTTGCCAATGACAGGTTCTACTGGGTCGGAATGTTCAAGGACATCGAAGGCTATGTCAACAACCAGTGTAACTTCCATAAACAGCAAGAAACCACAAAGAATAATAAGAGCCCTACTCAAGAGCATCCAGACTACTTAACCATTTGAGCTGATCTCCATAGATTACCTTCATCTGAAAAGATGTACCGGCGGGTATGAGTACATTCTGGTTATTGTGGATCATTTTACCAGGTTCACTCAAGCATATCCAACCACTAACAAATCTGGAAGCAGATAAGTTGTTCGATGATGGAATACCTCGTAGAATCCACCATGACCAAGGGAGAGAGTTTGAGAACCAGCTCTTCACCCGATGACAGATCTATTGCGGTATAAACCACTCCCGGACAACGCCATACCATCCACAAGGCAATGGTGAAGTGGAGAGATTCAACCGCACAGTTTTAGGAATGCTGAGAACACTGACAGAAAGACAAAAGTCAAAACGGAAGGACCATCTAAACAAATGTGTCTATGCCTACAACTGTACCAGCAACTGTAACAGCAGCACAAATTACTCACCATTTTCTTGATGTTTGGGAGATCACCCCGTCTCCCCATTGATCTGATTTTTGAAACTTCCAATGAGGCACAAGGAGAGTCAAATAACCATCAGATGTAAGTAGAGGAGTGGAAAGAGAGAATGCAAGAAGCATTTGAAATTGCTAACAAACATGCAATCAAAGCTCCTGCTAAGAGGAAGAAGGCATATGACAGGAAGGCCAATGCCACAGTCTTGTTTCCTGGGACAGAGTTTTGGTGAGAAACTTGAAGCCCAGAGAGGGCCCAGCCAAACTACGTTCATACTGGGCGGACCAAATCTATGTAGTAAGAAAACAACTTACAGACTTACCAGTTCATGTGGTGCAAGAACAAAATGGCCGAGGTGGAGAAAAGACTCTACATAGAAATTTATTAAAGTCGTGTGACTAAGAAGGTCCTCGTAACAAAACAAAAAACAAACAAGAAATGACAGACTATCAAGCAAGAATGTTGTTGATCAGAACAGAGACGAAAGTGTTGACGACGATGAATTCTTACAATTCAGGGTAAGACCATCTGATGTAAGTACCGACAATGACCAAAGGCCAACTGGAGAGACCTGAAGGGAAGTAGCTGCCAGGCTAGAAATACCTCATGATTAACCTTCAAATGCTGGGAGATGAACACTCTGCCGACCAGACTGAACCTGATGAAGGAGAACCAGAGGCTGGTGACCAGATGTACGATCAGATGTCAGAGGGTGCGGTCGTGGATAATCCAGACCAAGAGAGCCAGCCGAACCAACCTGATGTCCTGGGTCCACAGGAGGAAGTAACTTATAGGGTTCGACAACCACCCCTCCACTTCACATATGATAGACTAGGTTCACCGGCATACACAAGGTTAAACTGTAATTATGTAGGGTGGCCAAGTGAGGTCGCATTGAAGCCAGGTTTTAACATGGGAGCTAGCTCAATATTTAGGCCCCAGTGTTCTACATACCCTGTTTATAGATATCAAATGATATGAGCTACCCAATGTATAGTCAACGTGAGGTAAAGCTATAAACTTTAAAGTAGTGAGGGTTCGTCAGTCTAGAAGGAGACGATATGTTTGGTTAAATTTTTGGGCTGTCAGATGTACATGTATGTTTTATTTACCTCATTGTGAACACAATTATTGTATAGTTTGTCTAGCAACTCGATATGCTGAGCCTCATTAAGGCTACAATTCGACTTAGCAAATCCATTGTAGGTAGAAAACCCAAGGTGGTAAAAGCGATGCACATGGGGAGGTAGCTACAGTAAAAGGATATAGTCATCTAAGTTATATTACCTGTTAGTATTTGTCTGACTATTAGAAATTGAGGTAAATATGCCACAGGCAAGAGACATGTTTATCAATATTTTGATACTGAGCTTAGAACCAATACAGATTGGGAAACTGAAAGAACTGTTGTTTAAAGATTTCAGACTGACAATTCAGATGATTGCTTCAGGTTATATGTTGTGGCAGTTTGTAGATATGTTACTTCATTTATTTTCAGTTAATCTTTTTTCTATAGTTTCTGCAGTGACGGGGAAGAGGCCATGTGAGCGACTGCTGGATTGGCAGAAAAACATCATAGGCCTCACAAGTTGGGGACAACTTCTTTCAAGGAGGGGAGTGTGTTGCGCGGAAAAAATGTACCCCTACAAAATTATGAAATTGGTGTTCCATATAAACTAGAAGCACCTAAACGCACACTATATGTGTACATGCGTGCCTATGTAGGAACGTACGTTCACAGGCGCTTGCTATATCTGTCAATTGAGCTGTTCGACTCATATGTTCTTGGTCTCCTTTCTGCAGGTGAGTTTTGAATTATTTTGAATTATTGAATGTTTAATACCAATACTTCAACCAGTTGTATTAAAACACCTGTAGTTTTTATTTGAGTAAGTCTTGGTTGATGATGTTAAGGCAAACGATGGGATAATACAATATTCAAACATTTTACCACTCGTGCAACGATGTCACAGAATATAACGTATAATATGGTATGTTAGGTCACTTTTTGTAGTTAAATGCGTCAACTAAGGTTCGTATGTTGCAGGACTTGTGATCTGTGGTAATATAAACAGTCAATTAGGCTTTGTAATTCAAGTAGGGTATTCAAGTAGAGGTACGTGAGTAAATTTGTACTATTAAGCTAGGCTCACTGTTTCTTTAATGTATAGCGTAGGCACAAACATATCGTGTAATAAGGCACAGCGTGGGTATTCTTCTTTAGCGAACTTGAAGGGCGCCACCGATTTTGTAGCAGAATCAGGGGATTCCCCTAGATCAATATTCCAGGATCAATGTTGCAGTTTTAATTGTGTTTCACACTGGAAATAAGTTAAATTGCTGCCAGTTGATCAAATAATAAAGTTGCTATATCTGCCAATTGAGCTGTTATAAATGTTCTCGGTCTCCTTTCTGCAGCCCTAAAGAGAACCACCCCGGAAGCAGCCCTAACCCATGGGACCCGGGGGTAACACCTGTATAATAATTCGTTCCCTACATAGACACATACAATTTAATAGATTGTATGTTCTAATACGCAAGTGTCACAGTTCCAAAAATCATCAACACTTACCGCGATCCGTCTCCAACGTTTTCGACAGAGGCCAGAAATACCGTGTTAATTAATAATTCATGACATCGTTTGCATTTCTGACGTAGTTCGATGTAGAGTATACATATTTGGCTGTATCCTTACTTAATTTGGATCTATTTTTTTTGCATATATGCATATTTGATGACATAATGTTTAGAGAACCATTCACAGACTTGGATGCCTACTTTCGCGTAGTTTCTGTAACAAGCACTTCCTGGTCACAGAGTTCTTGTCAAAGTTTGGCAATAACGGTCATATAGGGAGGTCAGACTCCCAACTGCAATAGGTTGTAACTCCAAATATCTATTGTTATCTCTACTGAATATTTCTTATTTTTTTCGCAATGGAGGATGAAATATCCATCGATGATATTTAAGCTAAATTGATGGTTAAGGCTTTGAATGACTTTCTAAGGTAGCGAGGACTTTCGGACTTGTTTTCGCTGCGAAGAGATTGCCTCAGCGTGCCCCAACATTGTAAACAACACGTACTACTTAGCGACATAGGTGCAGAACCTATAGTATGCATAGTGCATGAATTTGATCTGCACTGGTTGTAACTTAGGCGAAAGTATTTGAAGTAAAATATTGATCCAAATTTGTTATCTCATGATCATTCACATACAAGAAAATCTTGAAGAGATGATTTTTTATCGTATTAACATGTTTTAGTAACAATAATATGACAAGCTACGACGATAATTCCCATGTATAGTTCATTGGTGCTAACTATCTACATCTTTGCGTAAGGGATTTTTAATTTAAAAAAATTCAGGAAACTTGTAAAAAAACAACAAAAGTTATTGTACCCACTAGGCCTGCTGGGCAAAAAAGAAAATTATCTTTATAGATTCCTGCAGTATTAATTCACATTTCCTTAATTAATTTCACGGAAGTTTTGCCCGAAGAAAATATAATATGGCGTATAAACACACTATCTTTGCGGAACGTATGGACACCTTTTGACTCTTCATTAAGAGTGCTCTTTTGTTCAACTCGCTATTGTGTTCAAATCGGCTTAGTAAAAGCTTGACCGCAGCTGTGAAGGAAACTGTATAGCGTGGAGGGTAGTTTAGAAACAGTGTGCACTCTAGTGTGACTCATTATCTGCTTGTGGCTGTGCTCATTATAGCCGCGGAGAAATCCACCGGTCCATACTCGCGGTTAGATTTGAGAGGCTTCCCTACACACCATGCGACAAAATAACATACTAAATAATCTTAGCGTTCCCGGGCGCCTTTAGTCATGAGGTGTAATGCATCTTTTCCGATGTAGGGAATTACTTAAATTTCTGTACTACCAATGAAAATAATGTCCATGATATTAACGATTTTCCTGGAAATTTTCGGCGGCTCAATCTCGTTCGTTACTACTACAGTACACTCGCAACGACAACAACACAGATTTATTCACAAACGACCCAAAGTGGAGGTCAAGCACATAGATTCGCACATTTCGTGTAAGTTGCAGTCTCTGAACAGGCAATATTTTATCTTCCTTTCTGAATCTACTGTACCATTCATTTCCAACGGTCGTATTCTCTGTTGTGCATGTTCATTTTCTTGAATATAATTGGTCGTTGAATGGAGAAGCGTGACAATATTATGAACTACCAATATCATGAAAAACTTGATCAAAGTCTACATAGAAAGCTGCTTTAATCCCTATCAGTGCTTCCTTTCCTTCATGCATGCCAAGCCTCATGACAATGTGTGTCCTATAATTACATATTCAACAGTGCAACTTGATTTATTATCTAACACATGCTGCACACTATGCTGTAATCTCTCTTCATCTGTCTGTACCATTCATTGCCATTCCTTAACCTAATTGAACACAAGAATTTTCCTTCAGGGAATTGGATAAGTGCTTTATATGTGCAGTTTTACCTTCACACATAGTTATGACCACTGTGTATCTATGTTGGAGTGACATATGCACTGTCAGTAGTTAATATGACCCAGATTTCAGATTGTGGCAGCAAATCATATTTTGTTAAGGCTGTTGAAATTCAAACTGTTATGAAAAAAATTTATGGTTTGTTGAGAAGGATGAAGCACTCTCTAGCATTAAGCAATTTAAATGGTTTTGTGAATAACGTGTATCTCATTTACCACTAAATGACTATAAAGCTTGTATTCCACTAGTTATAACCCTAAACATTTTACACCCAGTACTTGTTGGATGAATCAAAATACCTATCATTTGTCAGCAAGTTTGTAATCATACTTTAAAGCTGACTTGTAGTTACATGTTTACATCAATATCCTGTGTAGATTGATGGTACAGCCCCTTACAATTGATTTAGTTGCACAAAGTTTCTATGGGTGGGCATGGGGGAGTGGGTATGGGTGGGCATGGGGGAGTGGGTAGCGTTGTGCTGTAGTGCAAATTTCACACAACCGGTAGTGCTGCAACATGAATCCCGGTATCGTAACTATACTACCGGGATTTTCTTCAAAATTTCATCTATGGTTCAAAGCACTTAGTTACGAGACTGTCATTGTCATTCATTCAATGGCATAGGCTAGGCCAACTACATACTCTTACACGCACGGTTATCAAAAGAAAAACATCCAAAATAACACGCCATATTAGGGCCTTTATTTTTTAACATACACTTTCAAAAAGGAAAAAGCACCCCACACCTTCATTAAAACTCGACAAACACTATTAGATTACTGCCTAACAATGAATAGCTTGCACTATACGTTCATCAATTTACAACTGCAGTGTTTAACCCTACTTAAAT
>JAAAKB020261804.1:0-10056 GCA_010014835.2 Apostichopus leukothele
GGGAGGGGGTGGGGTGGGGGGTTTAATGTATTAGAAATGAAAACAAAAATTAAAATATAATAATTAAAAATAAATAAAAATGTGCTGCAGTTGTGCCTGAAAATTATAAAGTGAGGTTTATATATCTAACCAAAGAAACAATCTGTCAAATGTTGCTTTCAAAGAAAGACTTTTTAAAAATAGGCTGCAAAAAGTTAACTAATAATTGTTCAGTCTAAAGAGAGACATGTTTGCAGAGGTTAAATGTTTGAGCCATTTAAGAGTTTCATCATTGAAACTGCCACAGGATCTAAAAGTACGTAAAAACGACACCATAATTTGTTCACATAATCACAAGAGCGAGTATTGTAGGAGTAACCCTTTGTGAGCAGTGGCTGGTGTGATTTTGTTTGAGTGTGTCTTAAGCAGGAGTCCAGGTTGGATTCAGCTTTTTCAGTCCTGATAAGTAGTAAACAACACAGTGGACAGTATTAAGAAACAAGAATGCTGAATTACTGAATGCTTAGTTGAGAACTTGGGAAGTCACGTTAATGTTCTGTAGTGATCATTGTTTAGGCCTTGGAGAGAATTCCAAAAATTTGATTATTATTATTATTTTTTAAAAAAAATGAAAAATAAATATATCACCATTTTTTAATAAAACAAATTTGTCATTTCATATGAAACCTGGAGTCCTGCTTAAGCTAGTTCTGTCCTTATTTTGAATTTGAGATTTGGGGTTAAAACCCACAAAAAAAATATCGGTTTTCCGATATTGAGTTTGTGAAATTATGATTTAAACAAACCAAATGTGGCTGGTATCGTAGTTTCTTAATTTGAGGTATATTTGGGATTAACCCCACGAATAGTTTTCCGATATAGGAATTGTGATTTGGAGATACTTGGGTTTAAACCACTAAAAGTTATCTGGTATCGTAGTTGTTAATTTGAGATATTTTGGTTTAAACCAACCAAGGTTTATCCGATATCATATTTGTTTATTGAACTTATCTGATATTGATTGTATATGAGATAAGTTTTCAGATAAAGAGAGAGAGAGAGAGTGCAGTATCTGCAATTATTTATACCGGTGTCTGGTGCAAGGAAAATAGAATTTCCTGTTTATAAGTTATGTTTTTATATATTTGTTGTATATTCCTTGTGATGTTCACCACTGCCTAAGAATTTGGAGTTTTATGGAATGACTCTTCCTCCCTTTTTTATGCATTTTGTAAAAAGAGAAATACACTTGTATGTACAATGCTTTTTTCTTCCATGTATTCAGCTCATTTAAGTTGCATTTAACTCCCATCATAGAATATTATTTATTGTCTAATAAAAAAGGAAAAAAAAGGCCCTGTCATAATGTGAAATTGTTTGTGAGATATATATGACTCAATTGGATCAGTTTCCAGTGGAAAAGTTTGCTAAAGTTGGTGGACAATTTTGCTGGTTTCTCTACTTTGATTGTCAAAAAGAGAAAGGGAGATTGCTGGCTGATGTGAGTCTCTGTTCATGATATGTGTTAACAGTTGTGTAATCAGAGTTCGTGGGGTAGGGGAGGGGTGGGGGATGATGTAGGTGGCTGAGAAAGATATAGTGGTACCCCTTAATTGAAAAAATGTATTCTGGTCAATAATTTTAATTTCAATAAATCTAAGCTGTACATGATTGTGGGAACACAAAGGAACATAAATCTTCCTTAGGTTAAGGAAAGATCTGTTTGTCACCTAAAGTTTGTCAATATTAAGAGTTGAATGGGGGATGTTATTAATGGTAGGAAATGGACTAACATTTGTTGAATGTGCTTTTGATGTAAGTGAAGCTTCCATAGAGGAGGGAAATGGACCATAAGCAGTCTGGCATTTTTTTCCAATACTACGTTGGTCAGTATCACCATACTTCATTTCAATAGGTGATGTTCCTAACTCCCTACAAACGAGTCATTGGCAGAATTTAGCTGGTTGTCTATTAAAGAAAGTGTGAAATATAGTTAACTAAATTCATGTTTTACTAATACCATCTCCAATACTCCTGAGGGGATACAACAGTATAGAGACTAACGCACAAAAGTGTCAGGATTGTGACGCTCATGGCTTTGTTTAAGAAACTCGGACTGTCAATTTAACTGTTTAAATGTGGGCATTAAATGATTTCCTTTTTTCCCTATCCTCTCAGAGGCTGTTATATTTCAGTATTTGGAAGCAACAGTCCAATTTAATTGGGTCACTGCATATTAATGAAGCTCCAGTGGCTTTCCAATGGAGCTTATTAATGAAGTCTATCATACCAATATACAAGGTATACTATAATACCATAATATAGGTTTACTTTAGCACATTGAGGCTACGCCCACTTATATCTTTTTTTTTAAGAATCTTCTCCAATAGGAACATGTTAAATTTGTGAGGAACAGTTTAAAAAGTGGTTGTTATATTATTTTCATATCATCACCGCTTTGATATTTTATCCCGAATCGTTTGTAAATTGGCATTTCCTCTTATTTAGAATGTTTTGTACGCAGTGGCTTTTCTTGATTAACAGAGAGCAAAAAAAGTTGATAATTGTAAACTAAAATATGTACAAGGGGAAAAATGTTAAAAATTTGTGTTAAATTTTTCTGCAATATGTTTTTAAAGTTAAGTACTGAAGGTATTCCTCGTCTTGTTAATATACTCGTTACACACAAGCGTTAATATTAAAAATATGAAAAGTGCTAAAATATTTCCTTCAGGTGTGGTAATTTTTTGTGTTCGTTTGGTTTATTCTAGAGGTCATTGTCAGAGGTTTAGTTTCCTTGACAGAACTTGATGAAAAAAGCAGCCACTTTTTCAAGTTGCTCAAACCCAATTTTTCCCCCCTAGAAAAAAGATAAATTGATAGTATCTGTATCACAACCTTAAAAATGCTAGGGTGGGGGATGCTTTGAAGGGTACAGGATGATACCCAGCCATCATTATTGGTTTTATGTGATAGAGATAATTGTCAAGCACAACATCCTCAAAATTGGTAATTTGGGTTACCACAGATTTATTCTCCCTTCACAGTCATAAGAGTTTGATAAAGATTAAGCTTAATTAAGGTTACTCAATTTATTAAAACAGAGATTGAAAAGTTCATTGAATATGCCTGACATCATTAATTTCAAACAAGATTGTAAATTTTAGTCATCAAAACTGTCAGAGCTTCACCCACCAAAATATATTCACTAAACATTTCTGTGACTTTCCTGGTGTGTCCCTTACTGCAGAAATGCTGTAAATATTAGACTTGGAAGTTACTATATGTCCCATCCAGTAGTGTAAATAATACCAAGTCAAACCTGCACTCAACCATGTTAGACTTGTTATTTACTATATATACCACATTAGACTTGGTAGTTACTATATGGTCCCATCCAATAGGGTAAATAATACCAAGTCAAACCTGCATGCAACCACATTAGACTTGGTATTTACTATATGTTCCATCCAGTAGGGTAAATAATACCAAGTCAAACCTATGGTCAATATCAGCAAAGCAATGACATCATTTGAAGAAATGAAACCAAGCATGGAAGAGTTAAGGCTAACACTTTAGCCGGTCAAAGGTTAGGTGACCTCAGCCAAGATGAATCCATGATTTTGGATCTGAAATTCTACCAACGATGAAAGATGTTTCTTGGAAGGTTTGTACCAGCTCTACAGACAGGCCATTCTGATCACCACATTAATACATATACTGCTTTGTTTAATAAGTCCTGCAGTGTAGTGTATGCAGATTGCTGTTATCAATGTGATATATCAGTATATGTTCATAGCTGGTGATTGGCACCGATGCCTCTGGGTGTGTTATTGTCCTCACAAAGATGGGAGCCTGATACCACTAATCAGTGTATCTGTGTTGACATGTTGGGTTACAACATACATAGTACAATCTCATGCCTTCCTGTAAGGAAAATACAAAGAAAAAAACAGTTGGTTATAGCAAATCTTCTACCAACAGGAATGACAACGTTTAAATATGGAATTTCAGGCATACTATATAATCAATGGCGGCTTTCTGTGTATTGTGGTTAGGCCTTAGGATCCAATCTTCAAAGCAAGCATATTCAGTCCAACAGGAAGCGGTTCACTTAAAAGTTGAATATTAGATAGCTTTGATGTTACTGAATAATATCAATTGTTTCGAAACCCTGCCTTCGTTATTCCTTTAAGAACCTAACACATACAGTAGTAAGTTGATTGACTGATCATCAGTCAAAGAATCAGCATGTCTTGTGCATTACAGCTTATTATCAGAAAACATTATTGGAGTGCTCTCTAAAGCCTGTACGGTCACTGATGTGTGTCTTTATTCAGGAAAAAGCCAGTAAGAATATGATTTTAGATAGTAGAAGTTTTAAGCACTGGCACTAGTAAAAAACGGATAAGATGGTGAAATTCTAGGCCTGTAAAATTCCTTTGCAACTTTAACAATCATATACTTGATATTTTATATAATAAAAATAATTTTAGTTCGCTTTATGAATTTCCCAACTGAGCTTAAATAGTCTTACGACAGCAATAGCAACTTGAGTGAATCTGTTTGGAAATATAAGATGGATATCAAATGAACCAATTGCTTAAA
The DNA here is from genome assembly GCA_010014835.2 of Apostichopus leukothele. Classification (NCBI taxonomy): domain Eukaryota; kingdom Metazoa; phylum Echinodermata; class Holothuroidea; order Aspidochirotida; family Stichopodidae; genus Apostichopus; species Apostichopus leukothele. The sequence goes on from JAAAKB020261804.1 coordinate 4,588, forward strand.
AAAGTTTCCTCTTTAATTTTGCTTTATTTTTTGGGGATCAATTTTACCTCCAATCTGTTGGTCTGCGACTGGAAGAATACAGCTTCTTTGTTCCTACACTGTGGGCAAGGATGGTCCTCTGTCCTGGGAAGAGTAGGGTCAGCTATTACATCACCGACTATCTGCGTCAGCTCACTGGAAAAGTAAGAGGTAACTACATCATGGTGGAATGCGTATGGCAGAACAATCTTGTATTAAATTGCAATGAGCAACAACAATATATATACAAAAGGCATTACAACAGATAAAAAGAGAAAACTTACTCGACTTCATGGGTAACTTTGTTCACATACACACACATGTTATCAGCCTCCTGTTGAAAGTCGCAGTTCCGACACTAAGAAAGATGAAGAAAGAATGTCAACAAATGGTGAAATAATTTTTACATTGCAAAGAGTGGCAACTGACACTGAGTTCATGAGAAAATATCATAGCAACTGATTAAATGCATCCATACAAGTTACTAACCAACAATTTAACAAACAAACTCTGGTTAATGAAACAATATTATTGAACACAAGTTGAGAGAATGTTCTCATGCTAATACCTCACTATACTGTAGTATACTGCCCTCTCTTACAAAGCACTCCTACAGTATGGACAATGCTAACAGTTTCAAAACTTTCTTATAGAAAAAGGATATTCATACTACTGTACTAATACATTATTGTCAGTGCAAGTAGGGTTTGAAGTGGAATATGAAAGAACTGTCTTTAGAAAGTGTTTCAAGTGGGTACAGTTACTGTAACACTTCCACAAACATGAATAAAATTTACCATTGTTCTGGTACAGTACTGTATTGTGTCAACATCTACATTTTGTTAAATTTCATATTTATCGTCTGTAACTCTCAAGGCATGATCAGTCTCACACCAAATTATCAACAATTCATGGAGAGAAATACCTACTGTTGGGACGATATATCAAACACAATGCTTATATTTTTCCCTGCCAGTTCTGTTCTAATCCGAGGAGTGTGAAAGAAAATAAAGATCAACAAAAGTAACATGCTGATGGAAGAAAAATCAGGAACACTGTGGTACCTTGTGTGAAGCAATTTGCATGGTATACTTTATACCTCCTCCCTCAACCCCCGCCAAAAAAAACAAATCTCTGTTGCTATATTCAATGATCGTTTGTCAGTAAATTTTATCATTGTTTTATTTTTGTGGGTACGAAGATGAGTGCTGTCATATCCACAAATTTTACAAGAATTCAAAGTCAGCTCCAGAAATGGAGGAATTTTCAATTATCAGTTAAACCACCTGAATATTCTAAACATTGGCAATGAGCGGTATAAGTTTCTACCACCTATAAATTTGTTTTTGCAGAGGTGTACACGTTGCTGTAGGCCTAGGACTACTGAAATGTTTAGTGAGGATGGAGACACAAGAGGTATTAAAAGAGGTATACTTACTGCATACAGCAAGATCTTGTTTTCTTTGTCTTCTTTGGGATATAACATGTTGTTACTGAAAGAGAATGACACCAAGGAACCAAAGGGACAATTCATTATCAATTTCAAACAATGACAACAGTGTTGGAAAACCTTGTTTAATTTCCAGCGAATATACTTCAAGCAACAACCGATTTCCCGCCGGTGTTCGCGCAGGGCCCCGGTGGGGGCCTAGGGGAAGAAAGCCCTTGAGTAATTTCACTTAGGCAACTTTGGTTCTTTCTCAAAGTAACTACTTTGCCAGAGTTTAATTCTCGAAAATAAAGAAATGCACTCCTTGATGAGTCATTACTGCTGAGCTTATTCACACAAACATGTTACAAATAGTAAGTGTACTGTATACTACCTACCATACAGATGTGATGTAGCCACAATGAGTTCTAGCACATACCGAGTGCTGTACCGTTTATAGTGTAACCATAGCAACAGAAGGCACGTGGGCCCTAATATCCATGACGTAATGATTTCTATCGCTACTGTTCCAGGATGAGCTCTAGATTGGAAATATGATAAGAATAATTTAATGAAACTCAAGAAAAATGAATGTGAAAAGTATGTGACTCCCTGTCACGTCCATATATTCCATTATTAAACTGACCTGCAATACATTTGGTAAACACACTTCAGGACTATCTTAAGACATGCATGAAATATCAGGATGTCAGACCAGTGTGTTTACCGTACAGTAACAAAACATTTGTAACTTGACTTGGGACTCGAGTAGTAGAATTTTTGGGTTGCTGGAATTATCAAAATGTCCAGACTCGAGCAAGCAGTTTGCTCAACTTTCAGTTTGTATTCAGCTATTATGCAATCATAAACCGATATAAAATAATAATTATATTAGCATTCCAAAACAAGTGTAACACACTGAAGTTTTTCGGATGCCAATTAAGCATAAAATTTACATGGATGGAGCGGCGATACTACTCGTAAGCAGTAAATGACAAGACCTGTGTTAAACCTTGAGTGTGTAATAAAGTTAAGTTACTCCTAAATTTATACCAGTAATGTATAATAAATTGCGCGTTAATATTATGACCTCAAAAGCCGGTTACTGGACTATAAAGTTACTTGGGATTCTGGTACTCCATGAAGAGTGTGACAGGCAAATCCAAAGTACAGTAAGAGTATTTCAAGCCAATCTATTATTACTCTGAAACTGTGACTCAGGGTGACTAATTACTGACATAATTAAATTACTGACTCGAGTTGATCCGGAAGTTTTTCTTTTGCTTGACTTCCTTGATTTGACTAATGTATTGTTTTAACTGATTTGACTTGAAATGAAAACTAGTATATATCACTGGACTTTTGACTCAAATTGTTTGAGGGACGCATCCCAAACATGACTCTATACCACATGTATGCATCTTCAGGGCTGACTTTTAATGCCAGCTAGTTATATATCAAAATATGTGACTTTAAATGCCAGCCAGTTATATATCAAAATATGTGGTGATAATTTCATTTATGCTTCAAGAGGTTGTCTATCAAACTACAATCACAAAACTGCATCTTACAGTACTTGAGGAAGATATCAAAAGAAATATAACACTTCTTTATAACCTTTTTGAAACAGGTTTAAAGAATCTATTTGTTAACAACAAAATCTGTGTAAACATAAATTATAACTAAAAGAGAACTTTAAGTCATTTCTTTGAAGTATGTATCAAAGATGCTGTGACTATGCAACACCCTAGCTTTACTTTGGCAACTGAAAGCTGCCATGCTGCTCAATATACTTAGCAAAAAGTTACCAAAACATATATTATATTGCGAATACTTACAAAATATATCTACTATCAGCCTTGCTGTACTCTTTCCCTGTAAGCCAAAAAGTAGGGAAAACATATAGATTGAGGAAAATGTTGAAATTATCTTGAATTACATTATATGGATTTACTGTATTTCAAAATGACTGAACATGTCAATATGAATAAACATGTCTGAAGAATAAATATTTACAAAGAATGACTAAACATGCATGTCGATAAGTAATAAGTTTTGTAATGTTAATAGGCACAAAGGTATGTCAATATGCAGAAACACATGTACAAAGAATGACTAAAAATGAAATTACGAATAAATATGCAAATTGTAGACTGTTATTTTTATAATGACTAAATTTTTCATTATTAATAAACATGTCATGATGAATAATGTATAATGAATAAATAAAATAAAAAATGTGGTCATAATGAATACATTTGTAAATAAATGTATCATAAAAATGTTGTCATACGGAAGTGTCATCATTGAATAAAGCCATCATCGTATAAAGCATCAAAACAAAATCTCGGCTTGAGTAGAAGTGATCAAAACTTTGACCTCTCATTGGTAAAAATCTAGACATTCATCAAGGAAAATTGAAGGTATATACCGATAACTGTGATGAGTTTAAAGAGCAGACTCTTAGTAAATTATTCAATTGGGGGGAAGCATATAACGTATGAATCCTTGCATAATCTTGCATCTAGTACAGTCAATTCCACTGTGAGGGGACTGGCCCATTGCGACTACCACATCTGGTGTGGTGACCTTATATGGTATTGCTTGCCTCTAGGCTCTATTTTTAGTAATTGTTGTCAATTGAAAGACACCTTTGATTATGAGCTTTAAACCCGGACGAATGCAGAACCATATGTACAGCCCTGTTCACCAGATAAATCACAATATCTCAGCTTGAATGGGTTCTGCCATATGCACATCATAACGATTCTTATAAATCTAACTATACTTAATAATCGTTTGAAATTAATATTTGTTTCTGTGTTAACTAGTCATCGCTACCAGCATGATTTCAAAAACTTATGCTGTAAAATTATTAGAAATAGAAACTATATAATAATAATAAAGTGAACAGATGGCCGAGGGACAGAGAAATGGTTTATTGTTATCGAGAGAAACAGACCAAAGTAGATTAATGGAGATCAAAACGGATTTTACTGCTCTTGGCGACAATCCAATTTTTCCCTAACTAGATTTTAATAATCAACGTTACACATGATGTAATCCACACTTCTTAGTGTATATTCTGCTGTTCTTAAAATAGCTTGAGTTTGACAGGTAAACCGCAAAGCCAGTTGGCTTTGTGATTTCTTGCCATACAATTTCAAATAAAAATCTGACTAATGTAGAGCAAGTAAGTTTTAATTTGTCATAGAATTAAGAGAGAACCAGAAAGATCAGAGATTTTCAGCTGTTATTTGTAGCACTCCCTTGTGAGCATCAACCATTTAATCCAATAGTAAGGATGTTACAGTACAAAATTTATATTCCCAAATGTTTCAATATATATCCAGAAAGAACAGTCTTCCTATGTGAAATATAGGCACATATAGATGTATGAACAAATGGATATTTTCTTAAGTACCAAATTTGAGATAGCAAATTAGCTCTGTCACCAACCATCCCTTTAATAATTGTTATCGAATGAGAGTTAAGATATTGTCTACACACTGTGAAATATTTTCAAACCTTAATGCCAACTTTAGCAAAAGTCATCTAGCATAATCACAGAGAAAATGACCAAGTTTTCCACCATTTGAATAACCTGTTGACACCTTGAAGCTCAGATGGTGAAAACTGATAAGGGCCCCCCACTTGAACATGTTTAATATGTGACTATCAACTCTTGGAAGCAGATTTCATTTCCTGGATAACTGTATGTTCTGTTGAAGACATATAGAGCCCATTCACAAAGCTTAACTGAACAGAACTTGACTAAACTATGTTCACCAAAAGAAAACCATAGCATTGATCACAGATTAATTGTAGCTTTAATTTTGGAGTTATCATGTTATAAGGTTTTCAGTCTTTGACACCTATTGATCTCATTTGACCTCTACCAATGACAATATGTTCTTGTACTCAATGGTTATAAATCACCCTTGTAAACTTCATTGCTTGTGTGGGCATGCCCCATTTTTATGTGCAGTGGTGTGACCGTGTCGCCCAGGGGGGGGGGGGGG
>JAAAKB020261815.1:0-10053 GCA_010014835.2 Apostichopus leukothele
TTTGTGTGGGGTTGGTGTTTGGGAGGGGGGGTAGGGTGGGGGGTCCCTGTTGAATTGGGTGGGTGGGGGGGGGGGGGGGGGGAGGGATTTCACAAACTTCTTTGAGTCACTTCACTTCATTCAGTGACTCGAGTTGTGACATTGTGATAACACTGCTGTGGACATATTTAACTCTCTTCCAGGAAGTTTAGTTGCGGAACAAAATGTTTGAGGAAATAATCTCACAGCAGGTATATATTTTGTTTCTTTCCAAAACTGAAACTGAAATTGACTTTCAAGGATATATTTTAATTCTTTGAGAAGATATCAAGTTTCATCTTACGATCAATCAGAAGACTAGTTGTGGCCAAGCCCCTTTTGGAAGAACCTGGGTCATGACCCTAAAAGTTTGCTGACTGGTGTCCTACAGGGAGCATTGCACAAACAAATTTGAATGCATTTTCCGGCCGGTGGAATATGGTCTATAAAAAATGTAATCGGCTGACGGCTAGACATGTATCCAAGAGTTCAGATATTTGTTCCTTTCTCTGAAATTGTGCCAAAGTTTAATGTGTGTTTAACCAAGGGGTTAGTAGAGTTAAAATAAAACTGATGTATGTCTACTCTGATACATAGTCACGGCCCGACTTTCACATGTTTCTATTTTTTTTCTTTTAAAATTTCATATACTGCCCAAAGTGTTTCTCTGTACAATATAAAAAACATTTTTCCTTCTTTTTCTTCTTCATGTTCTTGTTATATTACCACCCTTTGATTTGATTTTTTTTCTGTTTCTGTTTAATAATTTCATTTGTGTTTTAGATTTAATACCTATATGGAGTTTCTGTACATTCATTTCTAGCTAGTTCAAGTCTTTCAATACTCCATGGTGCAAAACATTTAAGCCTTAAGTTATTATGCACTCGTTGGTACCACAGAAGAATCTACTATACAAATAGCACTGGCAAAGTGTACCTATTTTGATTCATCTTATGAATTAAATTTTGCACAAAAACAATCAAGAGGTTGGAATTATGCTTTGGAAATAATGTTTGCATGTTTTGTTACTCTGTTTGGAATAGCTGCATTTGATCTTTATCAGATACAAATCGTTGCAATAATTGCTTTTAACAATTTAAACGAACTGTTGTAAGTTCTAAGTTTCAAAAGGTTATTAAATTCTTTTTAGTTTCAATGTCCTTTTTTGCAGCATTTGACAAGAGGAAACATAACTTTACAGATTCCATTTCTTCATAACATTTAATTTCAAAATTGTTCAACAGGTTAAAAAAGTCAATCAAGTCGGCTTCCGTCCGACAAGACAGTGACACAGATATCATATGTGATATTTGTTTGAAGATGATAGGTGTACCTCCATCACCCTACACTCCGAAAATTACCCACGACAGTCTAAATATCACAGAGTCCCAATAAAATAGGATTAACTTATCGATTATGCTACAATATTGCTTGCCTATATTTATTGGGTACTCCTAGACAGCGCTCCTTGATAATTGTGTGTGTGTGTGTGTTTGTTTATTATCTCATTTTTATGTCTTCTTTGAAATACAAAAATTCTCAAGCTACCAGTCACAGGTGAGGGACTGCCAGTTACGTTCCATTATTATCCTTTTGCGTAAGCATGCTGTTTAATTGGAGGAAATATTCCATCTAAGTTTACCGTAACTTTATTTTACAAATGTAAGCATATTGACTTGCCTGCTTTGGAATCATTTTTAACACCACCGTGTATGGATCATCATAATGGGCATTTCATGATTTACCTTGTTTTATTGGTAAATTATATACGTTTATTTCTGTCTAGACCTCTTGACCAACGTCTGATGTTTTGAGACCGAGGCTGGAAATACAAACGGTTGCTGTCACATTTGGAATTCATGCTAAGATTGTTCTCAAGAGCTTGAAATGGGGTAGTCATGGATTTATGAGAGATTAGTTATGTTTATCATGCGAGCAACATATCATAATATCGTCATTTTCACAGACCCTATGCACAAGGATTGTGCCAACAGGTGCAGGAGGTTTAGTCTGTGTGTGTTTCCATATGTGCACTTTGTTTTGCATTTTAGACTGAGGACTAGAAGCTTGAACAAAGGAATGCCAAACCCTTAGATGTCATTTGAAAAGGAGCACCACATCCTCATAAGAAATGATTTGTTATGGGGTATTGTTAAGGTGAGGGTAAATGGATTTAAACAATGGAAAAAAACAATGGTGTCCTCGGTTTGAATGTAAAGGAACACTTTGTGTCTGTGTTCAGGTCCTTCACTGATTGTGTCCATGTTTCATTATTTATTCTAATTCTACTTAACTTCTTTCTTTAATAACATCCATCTAAAATGAATTTGTAGTATTAAACAAGGTCGTCCTGGTTTCTACCAAATTTAACAGAGAGGTATGTCCAATAGTTACCAAGAGTGGCAGATATCCAGGAGTGGTAATAGTAAACAATACTCTCCAAGTGTGTAAATGGGATTTACGACTGGCCTTTAAAAGAAGATTTCACAAGTTAAATTATAAGTGACCAGTTTCTGGTTTGTCTACCTTATTTGAGTACGGTCATAAAGCATTTATAAATTATGCTAATAATCTGTTATTATTTAGATATATGTATGTCAGGCATTCATGCAATGCATGAAAGTCAACAAGAAACGTTTAGGTCATCCATTTTGTTTTTATATAGACATACTATAGATTATACATATCAAAATTGTATAGTATTACAGTACAATAAAAAATTAAAAAAAGATTAGCTCAAAAAAAAAAGACTGTTTTCGATTTTTTTTTTATTATATTCAAAACTTCATGAACAACGTCAATTTTGTATTGCAGATTGGCTACCGGAAATTGAGGAATTACTTAACAAAACATTATTTTTGTTCTCTTTTTACAAAGAAATTAATGCATAGAGGTACTTGCTTAAAGTTTAAGATATTAACAACTGATATACTTTAGTATATAGACTCACAAAGTTCATAAAAGTAAATATTCTGTTATATTATGATTATAGAAAAGAACACTCCTGCTGATGTGGAACGCTTTTGTTGTTCTGAAACAAGATCTGTGCCAACCTTCATAACTAATGAACTAATTTAATAGGGTTAATCATGTTATGATTGTGTAAATTAAGGTTCATTAAAAGAAAATGAAAACTTCTAAAACACAAAGTTCTGCAAGCTATTACAGTTCTTGCATGGGCTGTCCAGTTACCCTAAAACATTTGGACAAAATAAGTACCTTCAAAGATGTATTTAAAAACTTTACCTAGACTTCTTAAGAAATAATCTGTCCATATTGCTGACATGAAAATAGCCACAAATTATAAAGATAATATTGCTTTGATATACCAAATAGCATCAAGTTTGATACATTGAAATATGCAGTAATGCGTAACACAACTTTCCATACGTCATTACATGTAGTATGACACCATTTTGTATGTTATTTGACATCGTTTTCACACTAATAGTTGACCTGAATGTTTTGATCACCTTTGTCTCCCTCTCTGCAATGACAGCACAACCACATGCAGGCATAATGGGGGGGGGTGGGGTGGGGGTGTATCATTGGCTGCAGCCCCAGGGTTGGCGGAGGTCAATACGTGGTCCTACATAAATAGGTGTAATTAAAAGAATAAAGTATTCTCATTTTCATACTATACTCTAGGAAAATGTTTCAAAGAGAAGATGAAGTGATATAATTGTCCAATGGACCCACAACCAGGCTCTGGATATCCCACATGTCAAATGAGCTGCCACTTGCCACATCTTTCCTAGCTTTTAAGAATAAATCAACAAGATTTGAATTGCCTTTAAAGTACAGTTTTTGAAGATCATCTAACCCTGAAGACATCATACATTGCATATACTTTTGATTCATTTCCTGGCATTTAGAGTTTTTTCCCCCAAAATTCATTCAGCCATATCTCGACGTATGGACAATATATTGAAATGGAGGTGTTCATTTCTCTTCAACATAGTTTCACATTTTCTGCCAGTGGAACATCCCTTGGACCTTTTTTCTTTCTACATCAAATTAATAACATTGACACGTTTCATCATAATATAAAATAAGGATTTTGTTTTCAATACCCATCAATACCCAATACCCATGAGGTGCAATGCGATATATATCAAAGTAGTTAAAGTAGTAACATATCTTTATATCTCCATTTAAATATTATATTTATTGTTGTTATAGAATGATTGTCAAGCTAAGAAGAAACCAGAAATATTTTTTAGGGTTCATCCACTTAGTATAAGGCATCCACATAATGCTAAATATGATACTTCTTAATGTTACCCTTCTTGAGATATTGTGTTTACAAGGTTTACAGAGTTTGACCTCTGGTGACCCCAGATGACCTTTGAACTTTGACAGAATCAGGGGTTCCCTACTCAATGTGGGACATCTACATATTAAGCATGAGACTTGACTATGTTGCTCTTCATGAGATAATTTGTTTACAAGCTTTTCACAGTTTGACATCTGGTGACCCCAAATGACCTTTGACATCTACTTAATACCATAGGGTTATTTTACTCAGTATGAGGCATCCACACGACAAGTATCAGATTCATTACTTTTTCCCTTCTTGAGATATCATGTTCACATGGTTTTCAGTTTGACCTCTGGTGACCACAAATGACCTTTGACCTTCATCAAAAACAATAGGCTTCTTGTTCTTAATGTGGGGCATCCACATGCCAAGTATTAGTTCCCTCAAGGTTACCCTTCTTGAGATATCCTGTTCACAAGCAGTGTTACATATGCACACACACATGCCATCACCATCCATGGATTCAAATTTAAAAATAAACATAATGCACAGCTTAAATAAAGATTAGCTAAACTTATTTCAAATAACAAGGTACACCTTGCACACAACAACAAAGTGTTCCACTTTAAAGTGGGTGGACTGCCACATTCATCACAGACCACTGGTCAACTCAGAAGCAATATAAAAAAGCCCAAAGCAAAATGAAAAGACTTCTCTCTAAATTACTTTAATGTACCCATTAAGGAATACTCCAAGGATACAAACAGTTGGATTTCATCCTCGTTTTAATACCACGTTGTTTATATGAAGTAAAGGGAACTTAAGAATACCTCCACTTTTATAGCTGACATGATATTGATGGCAAGATTAAATTTTTTGAGGGGCCAGCCAAGTGATGAATTTAGGCACAAAATCAAGTTTGATATGCTGTAGACCGTAATCCATTGGTTGCTCTGTTATACATGTATGATGTTGAAGAAAAAAACCATGGCTTTGGTTGAGTTGTTAGAATATATAAGACAATAGATCAACATTAACACTTTAGGCATGCACTGAGGAGCCAACCTAATCCAATTTGACTTTTAAAGTATCATTCCAGACTTTTAGCATATTTTAAAGGTCTTGAAACTTAAGATAGCAAGAGAAACATTACCTGCACTCAAATGTCCCTTTTTTTTTCTTGAACAAGACATATCAAGACTAACATTCCGCTTCCTTAAGTCATGTTTTCAATCAACTCTCTTTTCAAGGTTAATAGTGTCTATTCATCTTCACTCTTTCTCCAAGAGACTGACCTATTAAACATTAATGCAAGAAACATTGCAAAGGTTGTCCATCTAGCACCCTCCCTCGGGTAACTGAATAATATCTATGTCACTGTACACTATTTCCTTTAGTATTTGATACTACCTGGTAACAACCTATTTAGAGAACTGTGTCATTCAACCATCAGAAAAAAGCACACATTGAGAACCTTGTCGTGAATTTATCACCTAGTCACATCCACAGATTGACATGGCTGTGTTGTTATGATGCAAACCGGAATAGTTTGACCCAGAGTGCCTTATATCCACTCACGACACTGGTACCTATTACAAACGGCATCGGTGCAAAAGTAGGACCACTAGGCCCAAAGTGAGAACATATTTTTCAACGATGATAGTTCACATGCATGAAAGGATCTTTAATACCGCCGAAATATGTTTCTCGTGGCTCCTCCATAGCAGAATGCAGATTTAAGGTAAAACTGACATGACCATCATCATTTCATTCCTCTTTGTTTGATAATCACGTCACAGTCGCGCTTGGTGGAAGACCAACTCGCCTTCCAAACAGCCGGTCACTAAAGTCGGATGAGTTGGAGAGAATTCTGACGTGACGACTGTCCTCTTATGACTTATCAAAAGACACTTCTCTGTGAGTTCTTTAGAGTTTCCTCCGGTAGGGTTCAGGTCGCAGAGTTCGCTACAGTCCGTGTTAAAAGTGAGTAACCTGACGCCGAAACCGAACGAGGAACAGATGTACCTCCCGTCCGGGCTGACGCTGAGTTCCTTGATGTAGCCTCGGCCGTCGTTCGGTTCCGACATGTAATACAAAAGTCTATCCTGCGGATGAAACGGTGTACTGTTCTCTGCGGCGGAGTCGTGAATATCTTTATCCAGATTACGTTGGCCTCCTTGGATATCGTGTACGCAGGTCCACTATTCGAGAAAGAAGAACGGAAAGAAAACTTTAAGTCGCGCTAAAGCAGCCGGTAATGTTCGCCGCAATTAAGGAACACTTTAACCCAAATTATAACATTTAAAAAAAAATTCATTGATGACACACAAGAGATGTTCAAAATCTTAAGAAAATCTACATTACCACATTACAGGCGGTCTACCAGGCAGCAGCTTACAGTGACAAATAATCAGGATCAGCACTTGTTTACGGTGATATTCCAGTAGCTAAAGTTGACTGCATTAAGTGTCCGGCAACTTTAGTTCAACCCACATCTTGATAGCATTTTGTATTGCAAAGACATAAACATTTTTCAAAATTGGTGAAATTTTTTCCAACAGCAGAGTCAATGATGTCATCATGGCAAATTTAGCTGCCAAATTTTTTAATATTTCTTTATACTATTTATACATTCTTCATCCAGAGAGAAAAAATAATTTCTACAAAATGCTTCAAATCTTATGAAATGCTAAGTACAGTTTGGAGAGAACAGAGAGGACAGCTTAAGCAAATATTCCAAAAGTATCACATTTCAAGAATTATTTGAAGAAAAACATTATAGAAGGAAGGTATAAAGCTGTTGAAGAATATATCCTGTCATGATGTCACAGACCACCCAATGTAATCCACCTGCTGGAGTCAGGGTTTAGCCAGTCAAGAATCATTTACAATCATACCTCGAGTTAGGGACAAGATGGGCTTGTCAGCTATTGTTGTGGAATACTTTAATACTTTTAATATAAGCCTTACAGTACATTGTGTGTCACAGGAATATCACTTTAATTGATCTTTTTCTATTCCTATCTATGCTGGCATCTATTACTGATCACAATTCAGAGTTTCAGGTTTCAACTTCTTTCTTCTTGAGGCTTATGAAACCTGGAACATGGTGACCTGCAAAGGTAGTCTGTCGATGTAATACTATACATGTACGTACCAAATGTAAAGCAAACAACAGAGAATAATTCGCATAGTCTCGGAATTCAACACAACACGGCCAAACTGCAGAAATGTATAGCAGTTTTTATGTGTACCCATGAACAACAAACGTATCATTTGATCAGAGCTAAACTGCATAGCCTTCCAAACTGCTACACTAAAATCTACACTTAAGTATTCCCCGAACCCTTTCAAAATGTTCCCTCAGCTACCAGAGGTCAGCAGAAGAAATAGACTAAAAAAATAACTACAAAAGATAAAAAAAAAAAAAACCAACTACACTTATCAACTCTTTTAAAAACTATCACACTTCTATCATCTGTTGTCGCATGCATTAATTCTCGTGCGACTCTTACTTCCGAATCTTCCATTTCCGATGTGAACCTCGACATCATGCACCAACTCTGTGGGTGTACGACCAGCGAAGAAATGCACCATGGGTAACTCTCCCGGGGGAAATCCATCACAAGTTCGACTCGATTCCGTTTCTGGTGAAAGACGTGGTTCGACGGATGATTCGTCAAATCTTTTGGATCCTTTTCTTGAAGCAGCAAGTAATAGTCATCGGAAGAGAAGTCTTTCAGGTCTTTGGCAAGAGTTAATAAGTCCAGGTCGTGAATGATCAGGTAATAACCCAGCGAGGTCGACAGAATCATCTTACTGTCGTCTGGGGTCAGTCTCGTCCTCATCAAACGATCGAGACAGACCAATTCGGTCGGTTTGGCAGCCTCTGAAGAGTAGCTGTAAAAACAAAAAAATGTCAAAAGCAAAATGAAACGAGGCAGACAGACCTCGGGGAGTCACTTCCCTACACTGGACAGTAACATACAGGTTTAACCGAAGCTATGTTTGAAGAGTGACACTTGAAGATGTCAACCTGACACCACAGAAATAATACAGAGCAATTTTCAGGTAAACCCTACAAACTCGGTGGTTCAAGATAACACCCCAAGGCAGCATCTTTGCAAATGAGAACAAAAAGAATTCTACTATGAGAAACTAAATAACAAAAGCCACAAATTGAAGGAACCTGACAATCACAAACAAGAATCTGAATATTATAACCATAATTGCTTGCATGCATGCTCCTCTGTACCACATGAGTCACAATGTTACTATTAAAACTTGTTACCCCCAAATTATCAATTCCTTTCCCATGGGGTTGTGAATGAGTCAACTAGGAGTTCCAAACAGCCAATTGTGTTTTCAAGGACTTTTAGGGCCTGTTGTGTTGAAAAGGACTTTTAGGATCTATTGTGTTGACAAGGAATTTTAGTGACATGCAGAATGCTTACAATAAGTATTCTTATACATTGGGATATGATATAAAATGTCTCACTCCCAACTATAGAACTATGAGTACTAGACCAAGCTAACTCCATAAAAGTTGAGCAACTTTTCCAATCGAAATCCAAACTTGTCTTTTTTCGTAATGTAAGTAGAATTTGCTTATAGAATAAACAAACCATTTATTATTGTCTGTCAACTATTTTTGTGTGCCATTGGTACAGTAGTACTCATGGGCTTCTCCATATTGGGATTCACCTTATCTCAAACCTGAACATTGTGTTCTAACTTAATACTTTTTTCTCTTTCTTTTATTTTATTACTCCTTCTCCTTCTTACTAAGTTAAATAACACCTCCATCATTTTATTTTGTATTTTTGTAAACTTATGTTTAACTTACCAGCTTTTAACACCTCAATGAAGACATAAAGAGAATAAAACTGAAACTGATTTATTTATTTTGGTTTTTGTTTTCAATGCATGATGTAAAGGGGGAGGGGTTAATTCATCAAATGAGGATTTCCTGCACATCTTGTTCCTTGTTGCAGCTGTCCCTCTCTACAGATATTCACTGTTTTGGCAACATAAACCCTTTCAACTTTCAAGCACACAACATATGGAAAGCAAACTGACATTTCTTGGTTAATTGGTTATTTGCATTGGTGTCACAACAGCTGTTCAGTGCCTCCCAAGAATTTGGCAACTGCCAGTTTTCCAAAGAGATAAGACAAATAATTATTAATAGCCCTGCATTAAATTAAACAACAGAAGTAACAAGATGTAGCCTGATATGAATATCAGATTTGTTGATAATTAAAAGTAATAAATTAACGTTAATTTCATTGTTATGAGCTGGTAAAGATGCGATTTAAAGTTATTCATGTAAAACGTAATAAATTGTAGCTTTTAACTTAGTATCGGAGAGGTGAATCTGATGTGACATATATAACAATTGCTTGCATTTGGAAGAGGTGTGTTCACAAGTTTGCATTGAATTACTCAAAAAAAAAAAAAAAACCAGCAAGTCTTCACCAACTTGACCATCCGGGCTGTTAAAGACTCTCAACTGCCCTTCATAACCCTTCTGACACACTTCAGGTCAATTTGTAAATAAGTGTTAAAGCCCTATCACATAAGAAAGACAAATGTAATATCAGTTATTCCATTCTACCAATCCAACCCACCCATCCCCTCTCACCAGTGGCAGAGCTAGGGGTATTGGTCAGAGGGGGTGAGAATGGTCTGTAGGGGCGCTTTCCACACTATCTAAGCAGAGCGCTACTACAGGTTGGCGCGGAGCGTACAGAAATTTTTTGAGTAAAGATACT
>JAAAKB020261835.1:0-10049 GCA_010014835.2 Apostichopus leukothele
ATGAAGCCAAAACATACTGTTAACCCGTCTCTAACAGAAAAATCGTGGACAGGAAGATGTTCCTATGAAATAATTCTCGTTCTGACTTTTTCCAAACAAAGCAACGAAAAAGAGCAACATTTTCTTGTTGAATCCAAAGTAAGGGTTTATATCTTTTATAACTTTTATATATCTATATCATTATATATACGGTATTGGTTCTGGTTGGTTAATATAGTGTCATGTGATCATCACTGATGATGTGTTGTTCATTCAGTAACGGTATAGTATGCTCATGAACCTATGGTGTGTTTTATTAGCAGCCTATGCTAAGCGTCCTGGCTACAAAACATAATGTCAGAGAATTATGATAATGCGGTGTTGCTAGGCAACAGAACCAATCATCCGGAATTGGTTCTGGTTGGTTAATATGATATCATGTGATCATCACTGATGATGTGTTTTTCATTCAGTAACGGTATAGTATGTTCATGGAGCTATTACGGATGATGTGTTTCATCAGCTGGGTATGCAAAGTGTACAGGCTACAAACCATTATGCCAGGGAATTATGATAATGTGGTGTTGCTAGGCAACATAAACATCCATAGCAAGATCATTAGAACCTCTAGTAATACACAATTGAATGAAGGAATAAAATCTGAATCTCTGAATGGCAAAAAGCCTTAACAAGTTAACTCACCCACTACATGTAGTTCTATACCGATGCCCATGCATAAATTCAATAATGGGAATACTTAGTTTAACATACACACAATTATATCTGTAATGTGGCATCAATAAATGCAATAGGATTGTTAGTTACAAAGCATTAGAACATGTTCAAATACAAATGGTGTTGAATATCATCCAACAGGGGCTTTATTGTTTACATGAAGTTAATAGAAGATAATTTGGTTGAGTTATTAGAATATGAAAACCAATGGATTAATATTAAACATTTAGTCCTGTATACTGATGAACCCATTTCATCGTTCCTTAAGTTTAAGCTATTGTCAGAGTCTTAACATGATAAAAGAATTATTCACACACTCAGTTTTCTTGGATTCATAATTAATAATAAATAAAGTCAATTAAGTCAAGCGCTTTATGACGATAAAGGGTGCAAGACATCCGACCACTACCTTCGGGTTTCATGCCCAACCAGAGAATCAGTTTCTGAAGACCTCATATTCAAAATATGCTTCTGTGGAGTGTCATTGAGCGGGGACCTACATAAGATAAGGTATACCTGTTTTAGAAAGTTACAAACCGGGGTTTGGTTCAGCTAGTTGCTTGTTCTCCCACAATATGATTCATTGTGGTGCCTTCACTTTCCTCAGTATTCGAGCATGTGAGTAGATGCTGTGTTACACGCTACTCCATCGGATGGGGACGTTAAGTGACAGCCGGCCCCGTGAGGAGGAGTTCATAAACGTCAAAAACGTGTTTGGTTTTCTTTCTCATATAAAAATCATTTATTGACATAAAGAAAATCATGGTGTTACAATCAAAACATAAACAGTTGAATGAAAACTTGGCAGTTAAGCGAGTTACTTTGCGTCACATTTTGACAGACAAATTAACAACATGATTATAAAAGTAAAGTAACTTTTGAAGACCATGTGTCATTATAATGTCACAGCCAACCCGAGTCCTGTAGTGTGATTCATTTTCATCAAGTAATAAATTGATTACCTTGGTTTACAAAACAACTCACCATCAGATAACCATATCTAGAATTATAGAGTTGACAGAACAAAATGGTGCGATAGGGCTTCCACGTTGTAATGGAGAGTACTTTGTGTACGTGGTGTTACATTTTATGGCTGCTGTTGACCATATCCCTTTTAATTTATCGTTTACATCTTAACAGGAATGGTCGACGGATAAAGAACTAACATTTAGGCAATTATGGCATATACTGTGACTATACCTTTGGTAATCAAAATACTGAGTCCAAGATGATCGACGTTTGTTTTCTGGATGAAAATTGGGATCAGAGGCGGCGGACGATGATGCAGTCTGGGAGGGGGGACGGGGAGGGGGAGGGGAGAACACATCTTCGGAAGGCAGTAAGTGGAACATGTGAGTTGGATTCGATTGGGTAAAACACAAATGACAAATAGTGCTTCTCCATTTTAGTTTATTGCTACCCCTGGTGGAGGGGAAGGAGTTATTCCCAAAGTACTCCCTGCTCCACCGCCCCTGATTGGGATGATGACGAACGCTGAAAGATATATACTCATGATACTAAAATGTACTGTGGTTAAAATTGCACAAACAACCGACCAAGGATTTGAAAGCTAAACGACCAACACCTCGAATGGTTTCCAATGAGATTAATATTATGTGTTTTTTTTTCAATTCAATGGCTACAACGAAATATGAGATTATGTTTCAATACTTAACATGCATACATATAACGTGGCTCTGCAATAAATGTAAGCACGTGTGTAATTATATATAAGCACACTATTCCCAATTAACGGCAACGGTTATATTTGTTTTGGTTTAAGTTCATAGAGCTACGCGTCAAAGAAATCTACACAAAAGTAGTTTGTTTTACCATTGTGTCAATTGTTAACATTCGGAGAACAATCAATCTGTCTCTTTCATCTATTTACCTATCGGAAGGAAAAGTACATAAATGAGCTATCACTAGTTTATAAGAACCACATAAACATCAGTTACAAGGCCTGTTTTATTCCATAAGGTTGTTTGAATTTTTTACAATTTACAACATTTAATGAAAAAGTTCGGTCTCTGGCAGATCTGAATCAGATGTACTTGTACTTTTATATACGAGGTGCACACAATGCGAAAGACTTACGATAGTTTTATGATATCGCTTAATATGAACAAAACCCGTTGACATCTAATTAGTTTCTACCGCTTTGGATATAAAAGGATCAATTTATTTCCCAAGAAAAGTAAACAAATAAGAGACGACAACAATTGATTCTTAACATTTTGTATTGCTCGACTAGAAAGTACCGACCGAGGTATTATTAAAAGCCAACAAAAATCAGTCGCGTTAGCTATATGCTAGCTGAAGAAAGCAATGTAAATAACTACCTTCCAGGTCACTCCATTGTTTAAACGGCGGGCTATGTATCCTTATGCTTGTCCTTATGCGCCTGATCTACAAAAGTGTCGATATTGCAACTGAAAGACGTCAATATGGAAGTCCTATGTACATACCAAAGGTAAATAGGCATCATTCAACTAATCATTTTATTCCTTAGACAATCCAGTCTCTCCAGTCTCATTCAAGTTTGGCAAAGTGTCGACGACTGGTTCTTATTACTATGATCATTACATTAATAGTATTATATTTGAAATATCTATCATTCGTAAATAGGCCTGTTGCATATGTATTTAATGATTAGAGGATTCCGTATCACGGACGATCCTCTTTACTAGTCTCATTGTGAAACAATGCAAGTTATAGTATGTAAATCCACCACTCTAACACTCGCTCATGCCCACCCCCTCCCCACTGGCAGACAGAATGTTACGATTATACTATAGTATACAACACTTACATATTTTACATGTATGTGCGGTGTAACCTTAACAGTAGAAAATGATGCCAAAATTGTTTCAAAAGTTGCAAAATACTGCACCATTTTGCATCTAATCACCCTCGATTTTACCGAAACTTCTCAAAGGGGACCATCAGACCCCTCCCGTTGACAACATATTATGTCATCCCCCCTCCCCCAGTACAAAAATGGTGGTTGCGCCCATACCAAGTCAGATGGATAACCACAGCTTACAAACATTCGTTTTCACCGCGGTGTAATAATAAACTGACTTCATATTGAACATCCTCTAAAGCTCTAAAGCTTGATTTTGTTTTATTGTGTTTTTCTCTTTTCTTTTCCTTTTCTTTTTAAGGCTATAGAGGATTCGGATTATATATGGAGGATTATCTATACGCTTAGCAATAAAGTGTCCAAATGGTTAACGCCATCAATCTACAAATGATTTTATGCACCCATATAGTGAAAATGAAGAATTGCAACGAGTTATTAAAACAATACGCAAACTATTATATATAGTTGACGACTGGATGAAAATAGATCAATCATTTTACAAATATTTAAGTATCTAGTTAGGATCACTACAGTGTTCCTGCAACGTACATGTCTAGAAAGTTATTTTTTTAAATGCATTCATGCTTAGAGATATATCTTAATAATGTTCTCATTATTGTTTTGTAGCTAGTATAGACAAAGACATTTCTTGCCGCCATTTGACATTTAAGAGAGGTCTGGAAATAAAAAGCCTTAACCCTTCAAAAGTGTTCTTGGTCAATTCGAAAGCATTTTGGAATCTCAGACGGTACATTCTACGGATTGGTCAAATCTCTGCAGTGCAAGTCAAGCTGCCGGAAAATCTGAGAACACCACAAATGGTGGATATTATGATGTCTCATGTTTTGTTGGAGCTATAGATAAATTACAATCTGATCAGAATAATATTATGCATGATTGTCGTGTGCCTTACAGTTTATACAATTTAATATGATTTTTTTCGATATTTGTTTCAAATATATAACCCGGCCCATTAATCCTAAGATTGATCTGGCTTTATATAATCGATACGTTTTACACACTTCGTTCTTAACAGATTTTCGGTTTCGTATGGTTGTCAGTAGATAGTGTAATCAAAGTATTGACAATTACTTAGTGATCAAAATATCGGACGAACTGGAGATCATCCAATTGATCAATAGCGACACCTTTTAACTTTTGTTGAAGTGAAACTTGGCGAGGTAAGTAGCTGTAACAACGGTAACTGACAGTAATAAATTTCCTTCAGTAAGACCGATTGCCATCAGTTAATGTGAATCTTTTTGCAATGGGGTAAAATGAAAGGTTATATTAAAGATTAATCAATATATATATGTTTATTACTTTGTAGAAAAGGTCTGACAGAGGTGGTGACGTTGGTTACTTATCAATTTAGTCACACTTTTCTATTGATAATTGCTGCCATTGATTCTTCGAATATTTATTGATGAAATGATTGATGGTCAAGAGATCAGAGCAGCCTTGATTTAGCACAGACATGCGTGAACTTCTTTGTTATCTCATCTCCCCACATGTAATGTATAGGGAGATGAGATATTATACTTCAACCCACATTAGAAATGAGAGGAAGTATGTGAGTGAGTGTGCGTGGGGATGTGTGCCCAAGGTTTGTGACAAAAACTCATAAACGGCTCGGCCGATTTTCTTCAAACTTGATGGGGCGGTACCCCAGGGTAAACCCTTGTGTGTCGCAGACCCCCGGAACCAAACGTCCAAAGTTATAGGCCAAAGGTCAAAATTAGTTCAATTTTGTTTCTAAAACTCCAAGGGAAAACATTGAAATGTGGCTGCCATGGGGACCGAGTTCAAAGGTCTCGTGGTTAAAGGTCAAATTTACATTTATAACGCAATTTTATGTCAAGAACTCCTCCTAAACGGCTGTGCGGACTTTTTCCAAATTTGGTGGGAAGGTTCCACAGGGTGAGCACTTGTGTCTCGCAGACCGGAACCAAAGATCAGATGTCAAATTTAGTGAAAATATATAGGAAACCCAGAATGAACACTTGTGTAGATTGATATTATCGAAACAATGAAACTGGCTTAAATCAATTCGAATGGAGTGGCGGGCCCGATTTTAATCTAAGGTATGCATAAGCCTTAACCTCAGACCGATGTTGCGTTCCACAACAATGGCCGGCCAGCATATACTCCATCGCCCAGTATTGATATATTTCGGCCTCAAGCCTACGTAGGTATCGTCTACAAAGATATTTATACAACCAGATGCATACAATTACGAAAGTACTATTCGTTTTGTACGTTATTAATACAATCATGGAGCTACAACCAGTTGTTGTAGCTACATCATACAACTATTGCTGACAAAATAACTCAAGTTGCTTAATTTTCAATGTAACATGATTGTCGAGGTTAGAAACTTAGTTTCGGTTGCTGAAAGAAGAGTTAAAATTGTTTCAGGCATCATGGTGAAATACAACTTTTGCCTGTCCACATTCAACTGTGACAACATATGTTATTCTCTCATGGTAACCTACAAAGTGTTACAACGTAAATTATCGATATATCGAAATGCTTCGAGGAATTTCATACGTATGGTTGGAATAGGGCCTACGTATCTTTTACATCTGTCAACAATTTCATTAATTTCCCAGTTTACTGAGTACGGTTTGAATGATTATAAACATTTGAAATTGAAAACTTGTGTACCAAAAGTTAACTAGAAGCATAGTTTAATGTAATTCCAATCATTCCCAAAGTGATCTTTTATGGTAGCTTACAAATTCTTAACAATTCAGTTACCGATAGGCCTATATCAAAAACGCTACATAGGAATTGTACCCAAATTTAATTACGATGCTTGGAATATGTTTCTCTCGCATGCATCCGAAAAAATTACCTGTGGACTACTGGAACCCTTTTAAGATGAATCGCGAGGTCTAAAAGTAAATACAACCACCTTTTATTCACTGTTACTTGCAAACCAATTAAATATTAATGATGTACACAGGGTGGTTTTGCAATAATTGGAATCTCTGATTACATTGTTTTGGTAGATGAGAAGAGCATGTCTTATCGTCCGTATGTAACAGTGTGCTGATTGCTTCAAACAGACCTCAAGAGAGAGGGAGGGTCAGGAGTGGCTACAGCCCCAGAGGCCCGAGGTCAATCTGAGGGTCCGGGAAATATGAGCCGTCGGAAAAGTATGAGATATATGAAGAGTGCAGATAAATGGACCGGGCGACATATTTGGCCCCGGTCCCCGATCTGGTTCTCGGCACTTCTGACTGTATTAGCAATCAGAGAGGAGCTGCGAAGAAGTGAATTGTTGCTGTAGTAATTTTAACGCAACCACCTTCATTTCCATATTAAATCTTCTCCTTGAAAGGACTTTATTCAAGTGACAGCTTTCTTTGGTACTTCTGCAGTTGGTGGAATAGTGACCAACCTAACAATAGTCCAGGACCGCAGGACTGTGTGGTATGTACAAAACCAGCAACTGGAAGCTGTGAGACAAACGGTGCATTAAGAACTATTATTGTGCATTGTGCATGGATGCAAGTTGTGACTAGACCAGCGATGATGTTAAGCTACACAAAGGTTTATGATAGAAATTATACTCCTTCTTCGGTAAACCTGTAAATATGTATCTTTTATTGATTTGTGTCTACTTGAAAATATGAATAATCGAGTTTTTATTTTGTTTGAATTCATATCATGTTTTAATGTGCTTTCACTCTCCCCGGTAATTAATCATTTTCTTTACTCGTTTTTCGACAACAAGTTTCAAAAGTGACCGGTAATATGTTCCCAAATTGCCTACCTGTATTTGTATACCATATATAAACACCAGAGGCAGAGGCCTATATATTCTATGCTATCAATGTGGACAAAAATCCCTACGACTTTTAATGAGACAAGATGGTTAGCAGGACATCGCAACTCAGAATAGATTTCGTAAAGTTATGTGATAATAATCATTATTGATTGATCCATCGGTATATATATACATTATTATTTTATGACGTGGCTTCATACAAATAAAAAATAAATGTACATCAGATATAAGACTTGGGCTGAGATCCAGTATTGTCGTGTATATTGCTTCTATATTAGTGATTATCTACACACAAATTTCTACACAGGCATGCCATATTGGCCGAAAGTTACAAAATGCTATACATGGATATTTGCCTTTGCTTTCATCAGATTGTGTTAAGTATTTACTCAGCATTCTAGTAGGCGCAGTATAGGAGCAAATGCTTGGCCTTTTTTTGGTACACATCGCTGTTTTACATTCTAACGTCTTGTTTTAAACATATCATATTCTCATCAGCATTGTATTTAGCTGTTTGGAATCACATATGCGTGTTGTATACCATGTGAAATGTGCCATGAGTTTGAAACAGGTGTGAAGTATTTTGATCAAATAGCTTACGATCATTAAGCAATTTGCTTGAAGTTTAATGGTAAAATTTTTATCACAAGTGTATTCGTTACTCTGTTTTTTTTTGGTGATAATATGACGGTTTCCTTAAATCCGACTTGCTCAAGTCTCCATAAAGATAATCTAGTTCAAGAAAATACTTTAATGTGAGTTCAATGTTTCCTAAAATCACGTGAATGCATAGTTAATGGTCATTGCGTGTTAGTGATAGACTGTCATAAGCAAATAAGAAGAAGATAAATTAGCTTGGGTCTATTATTCCACGAAACCATTAGACATCACGCAACCTAAAGGTAAATATCAGTGATGTTTTTATTTGCCGTTAAACATGGTATAGGCAGTTTTGGGTTTCTGTAAGATTCATATTAACAAGTTGAAAAAACCATACAAAATATAGAGACATGAAAAATGTGGTAAAGATGATTATAATAAAACGCCGTTTAACTGAAGTTACAAAGGCAGACTTGGTTAGCTTATATAAGTTTATGTTTAAAATTAGTCTTATTATGGGTGTTTGCATCAATACAATACACAACGTTGGTACGTCACGTGATTAAAGAAATAATCACAACATGTGTTTAGTTTGCATTTAAATGTTGTAGTCATGAGACTAATGAAATATCATTTGCAGCGTTCTTTGGCTATACTTGTTGTATTGAGAATAAATGGAATTAATTATATTACATAGGCAACCACTTACTTAAACATTATCTCAGTATTTCCGCTCTCTCCTGTAGAGCGATCACGATTCCTCTTTAGTGCTATGATGTATTTACTGGGTTCAATGTACTACAGCTATAGAAACATTATATGTAAAATGATGATGATGACGACGACGACGACGACGACGACGACGATGACGATGACGATGATGATGATGGTAGTGATGGTGGTATAGAAGTGTGCCGACCTTTACATATTTCTCCGTATTAGAAATATTTGTTCTGTCTATCATATAAGGTACATCTTAACTGCAATACATTGGAATTTCCTGTGGATTCTTCATTATTCGTCCCGTATTTTCATACGACTACGCGTGCGTATGCGTGCAAATTTGCTTAATCATATCATTGTATACGAACTTGCTGCAAGTAATCATACTGTCAAACATATGCGTGTGCTGGCGCGCGCATTTGTACTGGTATTCAGCGTTTGTGTATATGAGAACGGCACGGGTCGTGAATCGAGCGCCTTCGGCTCTAAAGACATCAGGTTACACTTGTGAAGGTTGCAAGTCTATTTCATGTTTCCCCTTGGAGTCCCCCTTTAACCTCAGTTACCATGGTACCACATATTTTGTAGAAGGTGACATGTCCAGCACAATTGTAAAGCTTGCAAGTTACTTCAATGATTCCCCTTGCAGTTATACTACATGATGTCATGTCACTCAGGAGACACATCGTCATATCACCCATTAAGTTTGAAGTACACGAGCCGTCCCAACCAGACCTCAAAATGGATCTTCCTTTACCTTATCCTATATGACCATGATGGACCTCATAGTACGCGTAGTCAATTTTCACATCATGCATGTCCATCGTTGCCTTGGTAACAGTCACACCACTGCCGGAGATACTCTTGTTAACAAAATGTTTCTAAAGTCAAAATAAAACCATTACTATTTGATTAAAAAAAATATATATGTTTTGAGTTTCAATTGCAGCCAACGACAGAAAGGTCCCGATTAGAGTCCAAATATGTCTATCTTTTCTCTTTCCTCCTTTTTTTTCGGATACGCTAAACAAGTAGCTCATAAGGTTAGGCTTAAGTTTTGCCCTAGCATATAGCTTCAGCAGCCGTTTTTTAAGACCAACGTATTCATAGACTTAAGACAATTTCAACACCCAAATGCAATTACGTATGATATCGGATACCCAAAACTACTTATGTGTTTGTAACTAAATTTTAGCCTTAATAATGCTACTATGCTTCAGCTCCAAAAGGATTGATAGGCTATGCCTCATAGTATTTAGTGTAAGGTGTCCAGGAAAATCAGAGAACGAAGACTTAGAGCAGCTGGTCACTACCACCGACACCCAGAAGAAGCAGCCAACAAGTTCATTC
>JAAAKB020261845.1:0-10049 GCA_010014835.2 Apostichopus leukothele
CACATAGCGTGTGAGCGTGTGAAGGGCTGGAAATGCGTGTGTCACACGCCAAATGCGTGTGAGTTGGAATGTCTGCTAATACGGCCGCCAACTCGCCATTGCCTAACTAGTAGAATTTTAGCTTTGGCGAGTGACTCGTGGGCTAGTCAAACCCCAGTATTAGCAAGGCTTTCAATACAAACATGTCACAGAATGATGAAAGTAGTACCTTGGCGAACTTGAAGCAAATTTTAGTTGTAAAATGATTTTTGGCAAAGACCAATTTCACTGGGAATTAACTGTAAAATGGTTCGCTATCTGCACGTGCTTTATGTACGGGAAGGCTTCATGTGTGGAGGTTGTTCACAAACCTCACGGAGCATAATTTATGAACATACAGTGAAAACATCACTTAAAGTCATATAGATAATGTTATTACATGGAACAGTTTGAGCTTGCGAAGTATGTTATGCGTTTTAAAGGCAATTTAATATAAATGATGTGTTTATATATGAATTTCTCAACCAGTTATAAAAGTTTATTTGAAAATCGATATCATGATGGCTTGGTTATGCCCAGGCAACCCTTACACAGTAGAGTATAGTACTATAGACTACTAACATTAAACATGTGGACATCCCTATCTGAAATTTAATATATATAAGAGCATTAAATTACTATAATATACGATACTTTAACAAGTTGTAACCACTTTATTCCGAGTTTGTGATATTAAAATTTATTCAAAAGTTATACCCCTTTAGAGTTGATATGTAGTAAATCAAATCCACATTACAATATTATCTGTCATTTTGGTAAAACATTTTTATAAACTACAGAGTTGGTTAGGCTTCACTGTGCCATACACTAACAACGGTAGGATTCCTATTAGTTTCAGTAACACAAAAACGTGAAGAAAAAAACGTTTCGTGTTCGAACACCAGTATACTTAAGGTGGCCAAAAATTATTTCTTAATTTGCAAAATATACAACAATTTAAGAAATTTTGAGACAATTTTGCTTTCATTGGTGTCAAGTTTTTGTGCAAAGATTTTCCCTCAACACCAGTTGCGAATGGAAGGTAGATGCTTTCTCAACTTGAGATTTTCTTGCGCAAAACATTGCTTTGATGTAGGCAGTGGGATGGATTTATAGTGATATTCTATGCATACCATTTCTGCAGCTAAATAGACAAGATAAATAATTGGGAAAAAGTATGAAGTCCAGCTAATCGAGTAGCGGCTCAATGTTGCAGGGAACTACTGTATAGGCTTAGGATCGCGCACACCTAGCTACTGTATAGTATATGCCTAGTACTAGAGTAGCACAAATGTTACAGAAGCCAAGCTACCTTCGTAGGTATTCTTGCTGATGTTCTTTGTAATTGTTTGAGACACTACAGTAGGCCTAGCTGCTTATGATTCTGCAATATGTTATATTTTGTTCATCACTTTGGTGGGAAAAGTTTCTTACTTCACAGCAACAGAATTTTCCAATGTGCAATTACCTAGCATTAGTTTGTAACAGAAAGTATTGATGTTGTAGATCTGTACTGTGCAGACTTGAACAGCAATCATAGTGGCGAGTGAAGTTTGCGTTTTTGCGAGCGGATTTAAGTCGCGGTGCCAAATGGCGGAGTACTTTGAAAAATATTTGTTGAAGCCTAGGCCTAGTTAGATACCATCATACTGTCACAGATCATTCCCATATTTGTTAAAAGGCCCAGAATATGACAGTTTGAAAAATAATGCCTGTTTCTAGAGAATGTTTACAGACATATGTAGACATTTGAGCATCAATCTTGAACCTAGCACCGACAAACATTTAGATCTCAAAATTCCACCCATCCCTTAAAGTTGTAGTGTAGATACTAAGCCAATCCTTAAATCAACATAGGAGTGATCATCAATATCATGTCCCCAATTTTTGACAAAAATATGGTATGTTCGGCCTACAGTATGCTAGTGCCTTTTTGCATCTACCTAGGTTAAGTATTTTCCTAGCCCCTCCCTTGTTCAGGAATGCGTTGAATAAATAGGTCAATATCTTTAGTAAATGCACCAATCCTAAGTATCACTGGCATGATCATACTGTAGCCTTTAACAGTCAGCTTGACATGCCTAGTCTTACATAGCCTAGGTAGTCTTGTCTCTATTTGATGACAATCAGATAGCATCATAAATGCATTTAGGCCTAGAGGAGAGGTCTAGGTTAGGCTACATTGTGTGCATGTGTAATGCCTAGGCTCCATAGACTTCCATTATATGCCACACATTGCTTATAAAGGATATGCAAAGCAAATGAATAGACTCATTACTTTGCAAGTTTCCTGATTAGAAAAGCAGACATGGCCATCACCACTTGGCTAAATCTGAGCACCAAACATTGTGATGATGTAGTAGAGATCAAAGTTACCCTGCAAGCTTCTTGCCTTTTCTTTTATATATAAATACTGTATAAGTGTTCCAACCGCCTGTGGTAAGGCTAGTTCAATGTAAACCATGTAAGTGGATGAACTATTAGATAATTTAGGCATATTCTCACAAAACTTTGTATGGAAGCTTTCAATAAGCTGTTAGTCCTTCAAACGGTGAGTGATGTATGTTTATTGCTTTATGAAAAGTCTGTTACTATTGCGCCAATCGCAAAAGCATTTTTATGCATCATAGATTGATCATGCACTTGTGGCTAACACTTTAGTTAACAGTATCTATTCAAATTTGAAAATTGCCTTCAGGAAATAATGTTACGTACATGTAAATGCCACTGCATAATGCACTGGGAGAAATGATTTTAGTTGGTGATACTCAATTTAAGACGTACCTACCTACAACGATGTTTAGCAAAGTAGCATGTGACAAAATCATTAACATGATTACTGTACCTTTTTAGTCTCAAACAATAGTGCCACTGTCATGGCTTGGAAGGTACAGTACCTACAGTCTACAATCTCTATTAAGTATTACAGCACTAGGCTAGCCAAGGCCATTGATCAACAATCTTTTTAATTGGAAAAGGAAGAAGAAAATGTGCAAGATATTTTAATTTTCTAAAACTGACTTCCCATCAAAGT
Source organism: Apostichopus leukothele (assembly GCA_010014835.2). Lineage (NCBI taxonomy): Eukaryota > Metazoa > Echinodermata > Holothuroidea > Aspidochirotida > Stichopodidae > Apostichopus > Apostichopus leukothele. The sequence continues at coordinate 3,053 of JAAAKB020261845.1, forward strand.
ATAAAATACTATAAAACTCAAATTATTTCTGGTTATATTCCGGTACTAGACTTTAAAATAACATGGAAAATTCCCGCGTATATGACATATGCAAAGGACATTATAAACACAGTATTAAAAGCAGCACTCCTTATTTCAATCCAAATGTGAGGAGCCTAATAATCTACACCATAGTCTAGGCTCTTGTTCTGCTTGTTTAGGTTAATTCTAGACTGATCGTTGTGTATTATGGTACCAGCTGATATTGACTATTACTATGGGTAAAATTTCAATAAAGACAACACAGTATCATGTGAAATGTATGTATACTTAATTGTGGATATTTCTACTCTGATCTGCGTCTTCAAATGATTGCTCAAGTTGAACCTGTTTTATGCCAAGGCTTTCACTTTTTTCTTTGATATTCTCTATAAGAGTGCTAGTCAATCTAATATTCTATATACCTTTCTCAACAGATAGAGGATTTGACCTTTCTTTCAAAACAGCAGATGATCCAAACTTAAAATTAAAAAGCTATGGAGAATATTTGTTTGAGCATCTCATCTTATTTTGTCCATCAGTAGAAGGTAAATATAAGTTTGTTTATATGACATTCAATGAGACAGACACTCCATCGAACTGTTTCATCTGTCTTTCTAGAATGGAGATCAACTGGGAAGGGGCTGCGGCTCATTGCAATGTGAATATCTTTCTTTGCAAAAAACCACAACTTTTACTTGAAAGAATTAAAGTTTCTTCCAATCCTACAGATGATTGTTTGAAAACAAATAAAATTGTAACAATCAATGCAAGTTGCTTTGTTAGAGGCATAACAACATTTCTATTAAAGTGATTGTCATGCTTAATATAGCCAGTGATGTTTTTTCCAAATATCTGTGATCTTATAGTCCCTTACCCATTGTCTGGAAAAATTCTTGCACCTGTAGTGCTCAATGAACACAAAATATGTTGTTTAAATGCTACAACTTGTAAGGTTACTGTCCCCTGTGTAGAGGTGTTTGTGCTATAGGCTATCTGATATCATATGTGTGCACTCAAATATAACGTTAGGCCTTGTTGACTCATATTTCGACAAGAAGCGCTCATTGTAGGAAGTTGTAGTTGAATTGTTTCTAAGAATATCACGCAATATTTTAATCATTGTATTGATCACAAAATGTTATGAGTTGAGACAACTTATGAATTGTGTGGGAAGTTAACATCTCTGATACTGAAAAGGATTTCATCTCACAGTATGTTTGCTCTCTCTGCATTGAGAGTTGCTAAAGTCAAATGTGCATCGAAACCCCAGTAAATATTTCGTTGCATGTGTTGCGGTTAAATTTTTTGTGAGTGTAAACTATATACTGTACTTCATTAAAAGTAGCCATTAGTGCTTGAGTTTTTAATCAACATTGCATAAAAAGTTACTTACAAACAGTACTATAATTTTTGTGGAGTTGGTTGTTTGCAAATACTGCAAAGCAGCCAGGGTAAATGTTGGATCAGTTGCTCCATGGTTGAATGTAGTCTGTGCTTCGTAAGCAACATAAAGGGCACAATTGAAGTATATACGTAGGCAATAGTAATACACTATTACACTCACTGAACTAGTTTGCTAAACCTGGCAAGCAAGTTCATTCATAACCCACATCCAGTTTGGAGTTTCCATTTGCGAAAGGGATTGTGGGATAAACGGAAAGTACACAAGCCTTGCTCAGCATTCTTACAAATTTTTAGACCAAGAAGACCGCTTACAGGCTATGCAAGAATAAAAAGATAACTCAAGTATTGACTTTGTGTTGTAGGTATGCCAGTATGAATATTTCTTACCAGGATTTGAAGATTTGTGAATGTGCAGTTGAAATTCTGAAATTTGAACAGGTCTATGAACATGCAGTAATGAACTGCGTGAAATTCAGCGAGAGATATTCATATTGTCGATATGGGGATTTTTGAAGAGTAGGTCATTGGTGAATCGCTGTAAGGTCAAATCATGGAGTCACTATGGGTTTGGTGAGTAGGGAAGAACAAGGGCAGTTTGAAAGAAGGTCAGGGCCGTGAAAGTTGGTAGACAAAGAGAGGGGTGAGGCAGGCCGCCGATGTAAACAGCAAAGCTAGGGCACTGTTATCTGCCCTACTGTATATATTATGTGGAACATTCTCGAAGTATAGACAGTGATACGATCTTTACATTTACATACGTACCATCAGGATGCAATATTTTTTTACGGGGCGCAATTTTTTGTGGGAGACTTGCATCTCAGGGATGCAAACTATTTGTCTCTAGTAACATTTCTGGGTCAGTAGTGACCCTGGATCCTACCAGGGTTAACATAAGGGGAGTGAGAAAAGACTGCCAGAAAACCTTGTCAAAAAAATGATGCTCAAATGCCCATTGTGAATTAAGATTTTAGATTTTAATCAACATATGACTAACACAGTGACTTGTCAGTGCACTTTACTGCTTGTTTTTTAATGAGAAAGTGTTAATAAGGGATACAATTTTCCATTTTTATATGTTTATATAAATGATCACGTAGTTAAGGTAGTCTTTAATTGTTGAAATGACCTAAATATAGGTTATTACTAAAAAACAGCTTAAATAGACAGTAAAATGTGGGTTAACTTTCCTTTTTCCCAGATGGACTATTTCAATGCAGTGAAGCATATTTGTTATGATGTACTATAGTTCCCATAATTAGGTTAGGTATTGTAGCCTATAGGAAGTGTGTTTGGTTATCTTTTAGAGTGTGTCAGTGAACCAAGGTTGAACAAACTAGCCACAGACAGTCTTTAAGTTTCCTTTGATGCATTTAATTTTAGGTGGAACTTTGCTTTCAAATGGGGTTACCTGAAGAGCCCAGAGTCTTCTATGCATTTGTTCACTTCTCTTGTTTACTAAGCATGTCTTACTGTCTATTTGTCAAACTTGTACAATTTGTTACTCTTTTTGCCTCTAAATAATGTAACCATTCGGCAGTGAAGAGCCTTCTAACGTTTGATTTTGTTTTTCTTGATTTCTTCCAGACTTTGGTGGTGACCTAGACACTGATGTTTTAACAGATTTTATAGATGGAGGCGGAAATGTTTTAATTGCTGGAAGCTCATCCATAGGTAAGATGCATATAAGGCATCGTTTTGTTGAATTAGTTCATGCCCAAGCGTATTCGTTCTTCCCGAATTCCTGGTACTGCTCTTTCTATGTCAACAGCGGCAAAAGTTATACATCAATATCCCAACAAGAACATCTTGTGCAATCTATGCAGTATGTACCTAAGATGGGAATGCTTCATATTAAATATTGTTATGTGTGCTGTTGTGAGAAGTTCAATGTCATATGGAGTCAGTAATTTTCAAAATGTGCAATTTTGTAAATACAATCTACAGTATTTATCGGAAGGAAAAGAGTGTCATTAAAGTCATGTTTCACATACATGGTGTTCGACAGATTATAGGATAATCGGTTTTACCGATTACCGATTAATTCCTGTGACAATCGGCCGATGCCGATTACCAATTATTTCATCATTTTCGTGGAACTAGCCTAAATGTATGATTTAGTGTTACGCATGATTACCAACTTTTGGCTAATACAATCAAAGATGTAAATGAACAACTTAACGATTCACTGTAAAGAATAATGGAACAAGTAAAAAACACTGTAAAACATACATTGGGCGCTGTACGTTTATCACGAGGAGTAGCAATATTGCAATCCTGCCACAACACAGTTAATGACAGTGCTGTACAGACTACATATTGAGGGGCAAAATAGTAGCCATTGGCTACGAAATGGAAAAAAATTTAGGGACAGCTGTTACAACTGCTATTAAAACCATTATCTGTGTTGCAACTCCAACGTAAATAAAGTGAAAAGTATATTCTTCGGAAATAAAATATTTGTTATTTTGTTAGCTGATATCGAAATAAATACTCTGATATGAAAAATAATGTGTATAAGTAAGTTGGCCTGACATTTTGATCCTAGCAGGATCTTACACAGGCTCTTTAAGATAAGCAGTTTGCTAACAGTTTTATTTTATTTTGAAAAATCAAACAGACCTGAACGTTTGCTTCAAGTTTTCAATGATTACCATCTGCGAGGTAAAACTTCCGATCGAACGTTGTTTCAAACGATCATACACAGTAAGTCAATGGCCCTTCTCCATTGACTTAACTACATGTGGGAGAAATAACACACTAAAGTCCCATTGACTTTGTCGCACGTGTCACTGAAAATCAGACTTGCTTTTAGTCAGTTGCGGTAAGGAGTTTAGTTACTGTAAGGGGTACACAGTACATGCGGTCAGGGAAAGAAAGTTTCTTCAGATTTTTCGCAAAAATATGCGTAAGAATGTTTGCCTAAACTACTGAGGACTGTCGCCAAACGTGTTAAGGGATTTTTAGGAGTATTTGGCGCCTTGATTTCATCATTTTATGCCATTTGTAAAATCTTGGGTGCATTTTCAAACTGAACAGTTATGAAGCTCAACCGTTCTCAGACTAGCCTAATATACGTAAAACTCACAATGAACAAAGCCTAATGTTATTGTTTTCACTTTCCAGTTTTCACTTACGGTGAAACGGCCAAAGTGGTACAAAAGTATATTGATCTGGTTTTTATATTAGTCGAGACAATTAATCTTTCTTTTCAATCGTTTAACATGATAACAGGAGGTTTGTTAGATGCAAGAAGCGAAGTGAAAAAAAATAATAATTACGTCGTCCCCCTAAGCTTATCGCGGGTATACTGTATGATGTTAGCTGCCAAAACTGGATAGTATATCGAAGAGCATTAGTACAATCTCGCGTGAGGGACTTACGATACCGTTTCCTTCCCGGCTTTTAATAGCGTTGCATCAAATGATCTACATTCTTCTCCCGTTGTGGTTGTGGAGAATCAAAAGCGCGGAAAAATACAATCCTTTTTGTGGAACGTAATATTGGTTCCGCATAATCGGAAGCGCAATGGATTTTGCCGATGCTGATTATTTTACCGATTGTCTGATAATCGGTCCGATGCCGAATCTAACTGATTATCGGTCGAACACTAATCGAGTCGCAGTTGAATGTTATCGAATGTGTTCGATTGTTTAGCAGGAAAACAGGTTACAATGTCATTAAGTATATATTGAGAAGAAATAGTATGCGTGTCTTACAAATAGCTAAACAGTAATAATAGGATGGTTTAAAATCGTATTGATTTTTTTGTATAAAACATTGTGCGAGCTTAGTAGAAAACCCTTAAAAAAGAGTGCTTAATAACATTTAATTAAATATGCGATATTAATAATGGTCCTTGAAATTATCATAAGGCACCCTCGATTTGTCTCCTTTATTTGGCGTCCGAGTCCGAATCGAACTAAAGGAGATTGTACCAAATATGTGTAACTCGGAACTTACCTAACATATCACAATCGTAGAACACTAAGTAACTCATGTAATTTAATTATTGAGTTATTATTTCATTCAAACAATGGTGTTGTCAATTCTACTTTCAACATTGAAATATCAAACAAGGGCTTGAGGTGAGCTTCCCCTTTCCCGTCCCTCCTACGCTCACCTCAATGTAGGCCTAAATGTAGCGTATTAATTAATACAAAAAATGTAATTTTTGCGAGATAAATTTAAAAAAGAATGTGAAGAAGCCAAGATTAATGATCCAATAAGTCTAATTAAAATAAAACCATGACGGCTGAAGAAATGCTATACAGTATCGACCAGCCCTTTCCCTCTTTCACACAAACTATGCCAAAATAGTACTCTTTCATTGATACAAAGATAAAAACGAATTCCCAACGCTTTGTTATATACTTCTAACAGATATTGGTTGTTTCTCACAAGTTTGATATTCACGCCGTCACTGTAGAAACCATTGATATCATTTAAATTTGTCTTTGTTGATATTTCAACCAGGCAGGTGACCAGCATCATTAGTGTAAGGGGAAAAGTATCGTCTATTGGTCTCGTCTTAAGAGCCAGAAAACGTATTTTTGTTAAGGCTTACATTAATATGACTTCTTGACAGCACCGTATAGTGTCTACCATTTGTTGCATAGTTTTCTTCGAAATGAGGGGGTGGGGGAGTGGTGGGCTCCAAATATGGCATGCGTCCGTTGGGAGGTGTCTAAACGTGCAACACTATTATATGATATAGTCTACATGTGTACTTTTAATGTTCATGTCCGCTGATATCGTTACATTATATGAAAGAGCAATTCAAGGTTCCAAAGCGCCTCTTTTCACTAGTCAATAAATAGATACAGAAAACAAACGATCGTAAAAAGAATGTTTTTACATGAAAACATAAATTGCAACAGTTCAGTAAATATATGTTTATTTTGCTAATTAGATAAGAGGTACGTAACCTACAATTTCTTTGCATTGGGTGGAGTTGTGCTTTTCATAGAGTTGGGCAACGCAGGTATAAGGTAGGACGATACTGAGCTAGATTTGAACATATTACTTGGATATTATGCACTATTTGTTACCGGTTAATCAATACAATTTCATTCCATGCTCGATTATTCAACTTGCTGTAGTGAGGAATCTGATAGGTTATATATGCACGCCATCTTTCTAATATATTTTGAAGTGAACAACATATAAGCAGGGCTGTCAAATATTCTTTTCAAAGAATACATCCTGGTTCATTACTGCTTGGCTTGATGAGTCACCATATTGGAAGGCGAGCGTGATATTATAACGGAATTCAACAAAATCATAGCAATCATAATGAATAATCATATGCTACCACAAAGGTTCAAGGTCTCACACCCTCCCTCTACCCCTACCACCGCCTCGGTTAATTCATATCGGCCCAATGAAAGATATGTATGTGGTCGATGTTTAATGGCTTTTGCCTGTACATGGGGATATTTCAAAACCCTAATTTTGTTACCGCGTGACAATTTGGCTGGTTTTTGTGGTGTCATGTTCCAGACTTTGAATTTTAAAAGTCCTCAAAATCTGTGTTTATAGTCTTTCATAAGACAAATTTAAAAAAAAAATCAGA